>CAJVPS010002311.1:0-12638 GCA_910591765.1 Ambispora leptoticha | reverse complement strand
TCTTCTTATATATTTATATTATTATTTATAATTATTTATCACATTTATAATTTATTGGATTATGATTAGTAGCTCTTTGGAGACATGAATTAAAATAATTAATTTTATTCAACCATATGTAATTTATTTAATTAAATATTCTAATTTATTCGTATTTTGTGTTCAGTTTCTTTTCTATAAATATATATTCTCTATTCTGTAATTTATCTTAGATCTGAATACTTTTAAATAATAAAAACAATCATAAGTTATAAAATTAAAACTTATTTATATCATATTTTATTTTGTTTACAATCATTAATTACATATATAAATAATTATTTATTAATTTTAAATAAATTTTAATAAAATTAATATTATTTTTTATTATAAAATTATTTTTTATTTTTATATAAAAATTTTATAAAATTTTTTAGTAATTTTTATTTAATAATTATTATTATTTTAAATATAATTATATAAAATTTAATCATATTAATTTTTATATATATTTTTTAATTTATTATAAATTTTTTTATTTATTTAAAATAATAATAAAAAAAATTAAATTAATATTATTTAATAATTTTATTATTAATTTATATTATTTATAATTTTTATAAATATTAATAAAGAAAATTTTTAAAATAATTTAATCTTATTTAATATAATTAAATCTTTATATAGTTATTATATTTAAAAAAGTAAAATTAAATAATTAAAGAAAGATATGATTATAAAGAGATTTTTTTTAATTATAGTTAATTAATAACTAAAAAACTAAAAAAAATTACTATTAAAAAAGATAATTATAAAAAAGATAATTATAAAAAAGATAATTATAAAAAAGATAATTATAAAAATATAATTATAAAGAAATCTGATTATATTATAAATAATTTAATCTTATTTTAATTCTTATTTATAAGTTAAATCTTAAATAAATTTATTTTTAAAGATAATTCATAATATTAAATATAATTAAATCTTTTTATTAGAATATATCTTTCTATAAATTTGATTTACTAGAAATTATAAAAATTTTATTAAATAAAATTAATTAATTTTATATCTATTAACTTTAACTAATATTTTTGAAAGAATTTATATATTAATTACAAATAAAATTTATATAATTAGAATTATAAATCTGTTTTTATTTAATAATATATTTATATTTTCTAGATTTTTTTTATTAAAAAGTTATAGATCAATTTTTTCTATATATATAAATTGAAATTATTATATAATAATTATTTTAGTTAAAATTGATACAAAATAATTAAATATAATTTATTATATAATCAGATTATAAGCTTTTAGAAAATATCTTTTTAATAAAAATTAATTTATTACAAATTCTATAATTTTTATTTGAATAAAATCAATTACTTTTGTATTTACTAATATTTTTAAGAGAATTTTTATATTAATAATAGAATAAACTTTATATGATTAGCATTAATATAATATGCTATATTTAATAATATATTTATATTTTCTGGATTATTTTTTATTAATAAGTTATAGATCAATTTGTTATATATTATTAAATAATAATTATATCAATTAATATAAGATAACTAATAATTCAAATTTTTTATAATTATTTTTTATTAGAATTTCCAAAAATTAGTCACTAGAAATTCTGTAATTTTTCATTTGAATAAACTTATTAAATTTTGTGTTTACTAAATTTAACTGATATTTTTAAATTAAATTTATGATTAAAATCAGCAAAATTGCTCTATTTAATTGTATATTTACATTTTTTTCATTAATATGCTATAGATCAATTTGTTCATGTATATATTTTATATGGTCATTTAATATTTCAGATCTATCAGAACGTGATGTTGAAGTGATTTGATCTTTGTGTTTTTATTACATTATAATTATGAATTTAAAATGGCTTAATATTTTCGATTAACAATTTCTTCACATTCAAAATCTGTCTTATTCAAAAATGATTATTTTGAAAAGCACGAAAAATAAGATGAATAAAAAAAGGTCAAATAATTTGGATAGTTGATTGCTAAAATAGGTATAGGCATAACATTTTTAATTCAATTTTACAAATAATTGATTAGTGTTTTACAAAATAAATAAAAATATAAAAAATTTTAATTTCTTAAAACTAAAAAATTAGGCGCGCTCAATAAAAAAGTGTTATAATAAAATTGGATGCATGGGTGAACTACTATCGGTGTTTAATTTGTTAATTTTTCCAGTTGCCAATCTGGTCTCTATAAAAATTCCCTTTTATTCCGGTTTGTCTTAAATTCCGTTCTATAACGATATCTATATATGAATTTTCCGTGTCCCTGGATCCGATATCCCTATTAAAATATTTTACTAATTACCTATGAAACTACTCTTTGTGTTAAAACAAAGATAAATTTGGCTATCGGAGTTATAATTTTATCTTAAATTAAAATTTTAAGAGACCGATATCATCAAAGTCGGAAAAAGGGAACCACGTGATCAGCAAGTGCAAAATTAAATATTGCGTGATTTAATTTTTCCATTGTCCGTAAATTATAGTTCCCACGTGCACTGCACTTCCCACCCAACAATACTATGCGCGATTTAATTCATTATTCTTAAATTGTTAGCAAACAATACTAACACTACGTAACACAAGGGTCCATTCATTATCATGTTTGTAGTACACAATTAGAACAATATTTTTTTGGGATTCTGGATATTGTTCATTCATAGTTCCTATATAATCTTCGCTTTTATCGAATAATAATGATAAAATAATTGTAATTAATGTTATTAAAAAGCATTGGTTATATGATTGAATTACGAGTATAATACCTATTTTTAATATTCAATTGTTCATGTATTCTTTCACAGCAAGTTATCATTGTAGTATGAAGATTTTTGACTTTATTCGTTTTCTATATAATGGCACTACTAAAAGAACGGGATGAAAGATAATTTTGATGCAAGCAAATAACTATTCTCTCTTTTCACTTTAAATCGAAATAAAGCGTAGGAAAAATTTATAATTTATCTTTACACAGATTTTTCTATATTATTTCATCCTTCCTGAAATAACTTAACATTCATCAAGTAAAAACAACACTAAAAATGTCGATAACTTCATTTATTCTTTCTTATGTGCAATCAGACTGGCAAAGTGTGATACTGCTATTATTCATAACATACGTAGCATATTTTTACTACAAATACTATACTCGAGAAAATCCTCTTCCAGGTCCAATTCCGCTTCCACTTGTAGGAAACTTTCTCCAAATCGGATGGGACTTGCCACGGTGGGCAAACAAAACACAAGCGAAATATGGTGACGCTTGGGAAGTCTGGGTAGGAAGAGAACGCTCGATTTTTCTCGGTCGCGCTGATTTTGTGGAGAAAATTTTTAACCCATCGACGAAAAATAACTTCACAATGCGTACTGGACCGTCAGAAGGACTTGATGAGTTCGGATATACGAATAAAGGGATTATTATGAATCGTGAATCATGGCAGTATAACCGCGGGTTGGTGACTCAAACTGTGACTGCTAAAGCATATTTAAGAGAATTTGTGAAGGTTACTCAAGAAAGCTTTAGAGAAACAGAAGGATACTGGCGTAAACTTGGCTCGCATAAACCTTTGGATTTTGCTGCATGGGCAATGCGTATGGTCACCGATGTGACAGTGTTAATGAGTGCTGGCAAACCAGCATATCAATGTGCAATGTACTACAACTCCCTCGTCAGCGACAAAAACAAAATTCAACATCCGCAATCCGTCTTTAAATATGAAGGTGACTTTGTCGAAGCGATAACTACTTGGTTTTATGCAGTACAGTTCTCTTACTTTTTCCCGAAATGGATTCGTCACCATGTTCCCATTTTTAAATATTTCCAAAATAAATTCATGAATAATTCAAAGTGGATGATGTCCACATTGCTGGAAATTATTCAAGAGAGACGACAAGAGATTGAATCTACCCCACCTAATGTGCAATTGCCAGCCGATATTTTAACATTGTTGCTAACGACCAATACGCCTAGAGATATGACAAAAATATCTACCGCAAATTCGATTGACCGGCCAATGAATGATGCGGAAATAGCAGAGAATTTGATCGAAGTCTTCGCTGCTGGCATCGATACGGTATTTATCATTTTTTATTTTATTTATATAGAGAATTGAGTGTATTTTATGTTAACATGATAAAAATAAACTTTAATAGACTGCCAATACTCTGACATTCATGATTTGGAACATGTGCAAGTATCCACATACTAAGCAACGTTTACTTGAAGAAATAAATGAAGTATTCGGTCCAACTTCACAAGACCAACAAATCACTCAAGAGAATCTCGAAAAACTCCAATATTTTGATGCATTCATCAAAGAAACTGCAAGACTAACTCCAGTCGTACCCGCACTTGTAAAAACAGCACAAAACGATGACGAAATAATTGGACTTCGATGGAAAGCCGGCACTCAATTCTTTACGAATGTTCATGGAATTCATTTGAATCCTGCTCACTGGGACAACCCCAAAGAATTTAATCCAGATCGATTTTTAAATTTTGACTCGTCGAAAACAGGAGCAAAGAATACATTGTTACAGTTTGGTGGAGGGGTGAGAATTTGTCCGGGACGACAGATGGCAATGTTAGAGCTGAAGACTTTGTTGGTTTGTCTGTTGAGAAAGTATGAAATAGAGTTGGAAGATAGTCGAGGTGAATTGAAGTATAGTTTTGGAATGATTAACCATTGTGATAATCTAAACGTGTTTATCCGTCCAAAAGTCTTTTAGCGTTAGTATTTTATTTTTTAGTTGTACATATTAATTAACATTATCATAGATATTTTAATAATTTTACGAAATAAACTATCTGAAGTTTTCAAATACGAAATCGATATTATACGATCTCTTATGATAACTAAAATTATGAATAGATATATATACATCTATCTATAATACATTGAATTTGCGTTTTTCATCCTTACCGTCTTCATTTTATAGAAGAAAAATGTCCGGATACGTGATTTTTAAGGGACTAAACCAATCAAATCGCAAGATGTTAAAATTATATCGCATGAAAGGATTATAGTAAAATTTCGCAAGGAACGATTTTTCCATAGGCAAACTTTCAAGATACAAGCTTCAATGCGAAATCCGTCTTTGTGGTCATTCACACGCAGATGTTTTCTGATCTGCGTTTCCAATAAGCGATCCTAACTGGTTAACGTTAAGAATTCTAAACAGTTAACCATATAATTTTTGACGGTTAAAAATAATAAAGAACTTATGAAAGCGAGAGTGTAAACCTATTAGAAATGTATCGCTATCGTATGGTCAAAAGCAAGATTTAATTGAATATTATTTCCAGCTATAGTTAATATGATCATATTTGTAAGTAGAGCTGAATTATGTTAGCCACTGTGTTTTTTCCCTAATATTGATACCAAATACAATGCAGAATTTATACAGCTCTTCTTTCTAGTGTTGGCCTATGACATATTAGTATATCGGTCTAAGCTAATTTGTTATGATCATTATGAATTTTTGTGTTTATTGATTTCCATTTCCCGATTTCAACGTACGCGAGTTCGTTCCACTTTTGTTGAAAAACGCTCGGATCATTTAATCCGGCTTGTTGCCTCTTGAACCAGTTACTTGTCGATTTTTTCGTTTTTTGCTGACATCACTTTGACGATCATTTCTCATTATTTCGATAACCTCACTCCGTCGAAATTGACAGGGCGTAGGATCGATTTTCCGTTCACATGATGAGCACAAAACATGTCGGAAACTTAAAATTTCGTCTATGTTAGGGTTCGGGTTAAGATTAGGGTTAAGAAAAATGTTTTGTTAGGTAGTTAATTAGAAGATATATCCGATTTTTTCAAAATGAGCGTTTGTTTTGAATCTTTTTAGTTACATCTGAGGACAATTCTTGCAGAAGTGTGTCAGCTATATCGTCCCCATCCAGACCTAGTCCATCACAATATCCAATCATTTCTTGCTTTGATTCATCCTTTTATCAGACCAATGATGTACGACGATTATCACTAATCCCGTGCTCGCACGAGACCGGTGATAACGTGTGAGTTGTGATTTACATCATGACGTAAATTTCATGCATCAGTGTCACTTTTCAATATATAATGAATCAGGTAAAGAAAATGAAGAAGAATATAAAGAACAGTTAACCGAAGATCAATCTCTACTATATATTAAAAAAAGTCTTTATGAACCACTAGTAATCAATATTAAAATCAGATTATACTATACTCAAATTCATGCACTTGTCAACCACCTCACCTCAGAGCAAACAAAATCAACGCCGGTTTGCAAGTTTTGAACTATCGTGAAAACGAATTCTTGAGGGAGTTCGGAATGAAGATAGGAACGGAAATGGTTCAGGTAAGTCGACTTTCCATATATTATTGAGAAAAACGATAAGACATAAGGACTGGGTTGAGAATGAAAATGACAGGGCGCAAATAGCAACAAATTCGCAGAATAGAGTATAGCATATTGAAAAATGAATTAATTAATTTAAATTTTTAGTAATGAAATTCTATAACTCAAAACTCAAAGACAATAATCTACAGTTTAATCAGGCATTATCAAAGGCTCTTTTTATTTTGAAAAATATTTACTAATAAGATTGAAGATTTTGACAACGTATAAAGAAAAAGTATGATTTTTTGTCAAATATTTATTACAAATAATAAAAATAATTTTGAAATTAAGTTATCGTTATACAAATAATAATGCCAATATAATTCAAATATTCAATCTATTATAAAACAATTAAACTAAACTAAACCAAAGTTTTTAAGCCGTATTATTAATCACATCCCCAAATCCTCAATCATCCTGCTTCTCACGGAGTCCTTGTTCATCAGTCACGACAATATCAACCTTTGTATGATGATGCAATGATTGTTGTGATTGTCGCATGTTATTATTAACTGATAAATGCTCATCTTCTTCGTCACTACCAAAGACGTTCTTTTTAGTTCTGCGTCTTCGAACGGATGTTTTGCGCATCATTGTTTCTTTGTCTTCGACATCAAACACATCACTCTTTGCGCCTAATAAATGTAACATCATATTTTTTTAGATATTGTGTCTACAAAAGCAAAGAGAACTAACGAATAATGATGATTACTTGTTACAATACTTACCTAATGTGAAGTCTGTCTTTGGTGACATCGCGTCATGTTTTATCGGGTGAATACGAAGCGGACGAGCAGGCAACACCATTTTTTCAATTGGTAATTTTGGTCCAGCGAAAGGTCCTTGTATATCAAGGTCTATTATCAGATTCTTAAGTTGACACATAAACTATATATAGTATGATAGTTGATATCTGAATTTAATATTGCTACATTAACAGGGTAAAAGGCATTAAATATCAACATTAATGATAGAAGTACCTTATTCTTCCGACGACAAGTAACTCCTTCATCCTGCCAATTAGATTTATGTTCGACCGAGATTTTTATAACCAGCTGTCGACACTTTGGCATTTTTTCGACGGTCAGTTCAAGAGTTGGATAAAAGTCACGATCTTCACCTTCCAAATAGGTTACCATTCTTTCGCGTAAAGCTTCGATTTGTTCGAGTGATGTGTAGAAATCTACTTCGATCAAGACCTGTTATTTAATATATTATACGTGTGTGTGTGTGAATAGAACGTATTCAGTGAGGATATATGATTTTGTGATTTTTGCCGAGTTTGTTTGGTAAGTTGTTCGTTTAACTTACCTCATCGCGCATATGCCCTGATCTCCTGATGTTCTGTATTAATTTCTGTGCCTAAGTTGTGATGAAAAACACATGCATATAGAAAAAATCATTTAATAGCTTTTTCTTCATAATACTGAATGATCAATGATCTTAATGAACTTAAAAGCATAATAAAAAAATAAATACCAATAGATTATTAGCAGCTTGAACGATCTTGCCGTCATCTTGTGTCAAAACTATAAAAAAATCAATAAATAAATAAATCAAAAATAAAATCCACAATTATCTACCCAGAGGAAATATAAATAAGTGAAGGTTAACTTTACCAGTTGAGAGTAACGACTTTAAATTATCATATTTGTTATTACCAATGACGGTGTTAGTTACATAATGAATAATTGAAAAACATACAAACGTGCAAAATCATATAAATAACATGTTTTCACCATTTCTTTAACAATGTATCCCTGTTCTTCTATCTCAATACGATCGCCTAAAAAAAATACAATAAATCAATTAAAATTTCAAAAAAAAAGAAATTCAAAGATAATTACATACCAACGTCAAACGGGTGTTTAACAAACAAAAAGATGATACATTCGAAAAGAGCTTGAGCACTCGATCCAACCATAAATGACAGTGCCAATAGAATAGAACCGGCTGTGGCAATGTATGTTTGAAATGAGACGTCCAAGAACGCGACGAACAGCAAAATAATGACAAACTGTATTAATAGTAATGAATATATTTTGTTAATTTGAATTTATGGCGAGGAAATTTTTTAAGCTATTGACAGAGCGAGAAAGAGCTACCTACATAAATCACAACCATCAGAATCGAATCTAATTTGCCAACTGCATTATCTAAATCTCTATAAATTATAATTAATTAATTTCACAAAAACTTGAAATTACTGACTCTTACTTACCTCATAGAAGCAGCAATAGCCTTTCGTTCCTTGTACGTTTCAACACAAACGATAAGAATCTCTTCTTTACTTACATCTCCATTTCCATCTTTATCAAAGACAAAGAAAGCATTTTCGGCAGCCTCCTGATTTGGAAAGCAATCACAAATATCCTCAAATACTAGATGATTTCGTTTCGGATTACAAAAAGAACGAAATAATCGTCGTCCCAGTACACGTGCGTCATGTCCTGTTTGTAGGTAATTTAGGACAGAGACTTCCGAAGAATTTAGGGTGCTGTCAAACTAATGTTTTTTAAATGTTATTTGATAATTAAAAAAATACGATAGATGATTTGATTCTTTGTTTATTGTATTGTCACCTGATGCCCTGTAATCTCGGACGCGATTTGACCTAACGCCGACGTTGTCTTCTCCAACGCATTTTTCGTCTGCGATATGATTTTTGTGAAATTGATGTTTTGTGCACCATGTGAATCGGATCTTGGCAATATCATTTCGTTTGTCGACTGCTGAAGCTTTTTTTTCGATGCAGCATAAAGAGATGTCAGCACTGAGACTTGGTATTTGTTGTTCGCAATTCTTTCCTGGTATGTAGTTTCGTGGAATTTTACGGCGACCACTTGTAATAAAAGTTTTTCAAAGGAAATGATTCCCGAGGCGATAAAGCACACTTAAGGGAAAATCAAAATGGAGATCAATATGAAGACTTATTGTAAATGGATGGGGAAGAATCTAAATTCTCACCGGCAAGTATTCTGTTCGTTGTATATTGCCAATCGGTCATAACGCCTCCTTTAGCGTTATATCCCACCATAATCGGAACAAAACTTAAAAATGCGACACATAAAAATGCGCATAACGAGATATAGTAGTGTAAATGACGGATAAATTCCATATAACGTTTTACGCGACTTGTAATATGCCCGAGTATCCATTCTAAAGATTATATATTTGCATCAAAAATCATGAAAATTTAATTATTTACACTTAGAATTGAATTGAATAATAATTACCCAAAAAATACGGAACTAAAAACACTACAAATCTCGATGCAAACAACGCGAACCAGCACACTCCCAACCAAATCGCCCAAATATGAAGTGGCACATCCGCTATATTCGTTTTGTTCCAAACAAGGTACCCCAACACGGCAAAAACAGCGAACACAGCCAAACCCGGGAAAATATAAAGAAGACTACGCGTCCCGACCGAGAATGTGTGAAACCACCGGCGGAAACGTTTGAAATGTCCTTCTTTGCGTGACACCGAGTTCAGGTCACCATCTTCGTCATACTCGGAGTTTAGGGACACGGCGTCATCGAGGTTGTAACCACCTACTTTCAGATTGTTGTTGGTTTTTGACATTTGCTATTCGAGATAAGGAAATATTATGATGTATATGTAAAGGAAATGAATTTTTACAATGGATACGTGAAAGAAAGAAAGGAATAAATTTAAAGAAAGAAAAAATTCCCCTATCGAATAACAAGAAAGCGGATCAACGCTTTTCTTTCAATTTTTAAGGGAGCGTAAGGAGGAGAGGAAAGCAAACTAGATTTTTTCACAAAAGAATTATCCTAACTAAATTCGTGTTACATAAAAAAGTAGAGGTAACACGAAGAACGAATCGTTTTCGAGTATACTTTATAAAGGAATAAAAAGGGAAAGTTGCGTTTTTGATTAGATCGGCGTTTCAAACATTGGAGCATAAATTCATTGTATCGATCAAAAAGTAACTGTAATTTAAATATCGTATATAATTTGCTCAATGACATTTAAATGCCTTATATAGTCTTGTTGTAATATTATTGCAACTTTCTCTTCACAAGCAATACAAAAATGTTAATTTAGAATAAAAACACAACCATTCAACTCTTCCTCGAACA
The DNA here is from genome assembly GCA_910591765.1 of Ambispora leptoticha. Classification (NCBI taxonomy): domain Eukaryota; kingdom Fungi; phylum Glomeromycota; class Glomeromycetes; order Archaeosporales; family Ambisporaceae; genus Ambispora; species Ambispora leptoticha. The sequence continues at coordinate 2,108 of CAJVPS010002311.1, read as the reverse complement.
TCGGGATGTTCAATCGACAAATTAAATCTTTCTACCCTCATTACCTTCATCGATTCAAATTTCATTTTCTTTCTGAATACAAATTTTTTATTGATAAAGATATGTTCATAAAGATATCTTCTAATGACAAAGATACAAAAGAATGATCAATTTGAAGAGGTCCTTTTGACAGACCGGAGATTTCGTTCCTTTATTTGATAAACGTTCGAGATGCTATTACTGTCATATTATTGACATGAAACGCGAAGCGCCTTCATTGTAATTGATTAGATCTTAAAATTTACCCTTCAACAGTGGCATAACTGCTGTTCATACCACTAATTAAAAATATCTGACCATAAATCAACCTTTAGTAATAATTAACATTTAACATTAATTGGATACGAAGACATTATTAATAGCGTATGAGATGACAATCACGAATATGTTAAGAATACCAAGTTCCCAAATAGAATATTTAGTTTATGTACAATTGCAGTTTGCAAAGAAATCGCAATATCCCTAAGTTTATCGATTAAACACTGTCTTCAAAAAGTATCCGGACCCTCCTGCAAAAAAAGAATTCTTCATGGAAAAATTTTTTACATAAGGCACTCCTAATTACTCTTTCGAAGAAGAGTGAGACATTCCCGAAGGAGCAATTTCTTGGAGAAGATAGTGATAGTGTCTGATAAATGTAATTTTACTCAACTTCCTCCTTAATATATTTAAGAAACGCTTATCAAAACAATAATAATAGAACAATCCTAATGAAATTGAATCATGTTGAAGAATCATATCAACAAAGCAACAACAATTAAAAAGAAAACAACTGTGTCATAGGAAATTGCTATAATTATGGAAAGCCAAATCACTATGCAAAGGACTGCCAGTCAAAAGGAAAAGTCACAATTAGTAATATCAAAGAAAATATCAGCAATAATGTATCTTGAAGATAATTATGAGAAATTATTAAAATTTAATGATCATGTCAATGAAAAGTCATCTTGAAAACTATTAGATAGTGAAACATCACATATTTTTATTGATAAAAACTTTATGCACAAAAATTAGCTTCAAATTCAATTAATAAAATAATCATTATTGAACTTGCTAATAGTAGAAAAATAAAGTTAATCTCTTAATTAATATTAATAAATTGAAATTAAATATTTATCATATAACTGATATTAGTATATAAGTTCTTAACTTATAATACTATAATCTAATACTTGGTGAATTATAACTTTATTAAATTAATTTCATTATTAACTAATATAATAATTTCATGATATTTAATTATGATAATCAAATAATTAATATCAAAGCCAGCAATGCAATATATATATATAAAGATATAATTCAATTTATATATCTTATTTAATAATTTAAAATTCTATTATTTAATATTGAGTTATTTATAATTTATATTATTATCAAAAAAAAATAAGAAAATATTAATTATATTCTTGACTAAAATTATTGAATAATTAGAATTTATTAATATTTTTTTAAATCTTTACTAAATAAACTATTACTAAAATATATTATTAATTATATTATTAATTTAATTATTAAATTAGAATAGTTATTATATTTAATTTATTATTTGTCATATGTTAAAATAAATAAACTGAAAAAATAATTAATTAACTTATTAAATAAAGAATTTATTTATTTAAATTTATCTTTATTTAATATATCTATCTTGTTTATGCATAAGAAAAAGAAATATTATATATTAAATAAAATTATATTATATATAATCAAAAATAAATACTCTCTAAAAATAAAAAACTTCTCTTTATTTAATCTGAATATTATAAAATCAAAAGTATCAAAAATAAAAAATCTTTAATTTTTAATTTATTAAATTTTATATTATATATTTATATTAAAAAAAATAATTTTATTTTCTTTTATTATATTAATTTTATAAATTTTCTTATTATTATTCTTTTAATTATTTCTTATCTCTTTATTTATTATATTTATATTCTTTTTATTATTATAAGCATTAACATAAATATTACTTTTTATATCTATTGTAATAATTTTGATTGGGTTATCTTCCTTTAGATCTCTTTTAGCTTAGATCTTCATTTTGCACTATCTGTATAACAGATTAG
>CAJVPS010002310.1:0-12643 GCA_910591765.1 Ambispora leptoticha | reverse complement strand
AATAAATAGTTTTGGATTGAATTATTTGAAAATATAATTTAAAAGCTTATTATTATTATAATAGTAATCTTTTTAAAAGATTTCTTTTCAAATTATATTAGTACTCTTTTTTTTACTTGGTTTTATTTCTTTGATTATATAAAGTTGATTTTAAATTTTTGAATTATAATATTATATTAATTTTTTAATTTATTTTGATATTATTTTAAAAGTAGATGATCTCTACTATAAATAAGTCACACTTTTTATTTTATTTTTTTTATTATTTTTGAGAGTAGATAACCTCTACTATAAATAAGCCATACCTTTTATTTTTGTTTAGTTATTTAATTTTCATACTTTAGTTTTTAGTTTTTATTAGTTATAGCTTTTTTTTTATTAATAATTTGTTATTTAATCAATTCAAATTTTGAATTATATTAATTACTAGTGACTTCACTCAGTTAATCTTTATAATTTCTTTGATTTAATTCTTTTTTTATTTATTTATCCTTTTTGAGATAATATTTATAGATATTGGTACAGATCTTAGAAATCTTTGTCATTATTGAAAGTATAATCTAATTCCTCTTTTTTTGCTCTTTAATTATTTCAGTCTCTCCTAACTTTATATTATTAAGGTGAATTCAAGTGAAACTCTACTTACCAATTTGCCATAATAGTAATATATATATTTACTAATATGACTTGATAAAATAGAATTCTAATTACTTCTTTTTCAGTATAATAAATATTATATCTAGCATTAGTAGAATGTACTTTTTCTGGTAATTTTCCTTTATCTTGATCATTATAAACTTTGATTGCATAATATTCATTACTTTATTCCATAGAAATATCTCTTAAATAATTATTAAATTATTAAAAAAGTTCATCAAGAGTCTGATAAATAATGTTAAATCTTTTTTATATCTCATTTAATTCAAGTTAAGAAAATTAATTTGAAATAAAAATATAACTTAATTCTTTAATTAATTCATTAATAACTGCTTTTTCTGAAATTAGTTTCAAAGTAATAGAATATTTTCTTTTATCTACTTTAATTAGAAGTTCAGATTATATACAAATATCATATTTATTATTATTACAAGAGATCAAGTATTCTTGATAAAGTTTTATATTAATATAATTCAAGTAAGCAAGTTGTTATTTTTAATTAGAACTGAATTATTGATAAATATATTAAAATATTTCAGTAGCAGAGTCTTTTACAGAACTTTTATAGATAATTTCTTAAATATAGTCATCTTTATATATAAAGCAAGATAGAATTGCTTTGTTAATTTCATTATATTTATTATAGACTTTTAATAGTATTTCTCATTTTTTAAGTTTATTAATTGTTTTGATATTTTTTTTATTCTCTATAATTAAACTAATAGACATATTGATATTTATAAGTACAAAAGTATCTTTTCTTATAACTTCCAATGACAAATATTTCTCTAAACTCATTACATTCATTATATTGAGAGCAAGCTAGAAGATTTAATTATTTTTCTTTGATGCAATTATCATAAGCAGTTGCTTTTTCTTTATTCATTTTAAAATATATTTCAGTTAATATTTGTCTACATATTTTTTATATTTATAACATCTTTTAATCTGAGAGTTAGAATAAATTTGTTATATAGCAGATTGATATAAATTAAAACTTTATTTTACTCTTTTATTAACAAAGAGTTCTAGTTTAACTTCATCAGTCTAATCTTTATTGATTTTAAGTTCAGTATAAAAAGATTTATAAATCTTAATAATTATTCAGTCAGTAAGATCATTATAGCATTAGTGATATTGGTAATCAGGCATAAAAAGATTTCTATAATATCAATATTAGCTATTTGGTTCTTGTCAGTCAAATAACTATTGATTATTCCAATTTTATTATTGAGTAAACTTCTTGTCAAGTCATTTAAAATCTTTCTAGATATATTTCTTTCATCTAATTTTAATTCCTTCTTGATAGGCTTGTACTTTATGAATTCTTTTAATACTTCAGATAATTTAAAATGGTATTTTTCCAAAATTAATATTTCTTAAACTTTGGTTTAGAGTTTCAACAGGAATTCAGACTTCTTTAATAATGATTTTAATATTATTATTAACTTGAAATTCTTATTGTCTAGAGATCACAGTATTCTAATTATCATGTTATCACATGAGAAAAGTCTTCTTTTCTAAGTATTGTTCTTAAATTTACTTTCAGAATCTTCTTTTGATTCATCTTCTTTAGAATTTATATCTTCAAAAATTAGTTCTTCTCTATTACTATAGATAAATTTAATAGATATTTTTCTTTTTGATCATTATATTCAAAAGTTAATTCTTTTCTAATATCAATATTAGCTTTAATTTTATTCAAAAAGTTTATTCCCATAATTACTGAGTATGTTTTGGCTTTAGTGATATCTACTTTAATAGAAATTATAATTTCATTAATATTCAAAAGCAGATTATCAATAGCTTCAAGAGATTATTTAAATACTTCATTTATATTAGATATAAAGATATTTGAACTGCATTATATTTTTAATCTTATATCTTTAATAAAGTTATATATAATAATATATTCAAAGACATCAATATTAATGATTAAATTAATAATATTCTTTCTAGCTTTTGCTTTATATCAGATAGATGTGATTTTGAGTTTTTGTCCAAGTAATATTTTTCTTTTTCTTTTTAACTTGAGCACTATAGCACAGCATATTTCTTTTGATAATTGAGTTCTTTATAAAGAAGAGATTTGGATAAGTTATACAATAGTTATATTTGCTTTTTATTAAGTCAAATCTTCTAAAATATCATATGATTTAGCTATAGTAATGAGTATAGATAAAGTAATTTTACTTTTCTTCTTGTAAATGACAAGTTCTTCTTCAAGAATTTTAGATAGTCTAGTATTATTTATATCTTAATTAATAATAACTTTAGAAGTATCTTCTTATTCTTCTTTTTTATTTTTATTTAGTTTCTCATTTTTATTAACTATTTATTTACAGGATTAATTTACAGATTTAATTTATAAGAAGTAGTTCTGAAATTTCTGAATTTTCTTTTAGCAGCCAAGTATTTATATGTATCAAGTAACAAATTTACATTATTTGATTTGGCAATTAATATCTGAATACTATTAGTAAGAGCCTATATTTAGATCAATAATATGTTTTAATTATTATTTGTATTTTAATTATTGCTAGTATTTATCTGATTTGATAACATATTGTTTTGTTATTGATTATTTCTATTTATTTTCTGGCAATTATTTTCAAAATTATTTTGATTATTCCAATATAACTATAGCTAAGATTAATTAGAATAGATATAATCTGACTCATTATAATTATAGCAGGTAGAAACTAATTTAGAATTTTGATTATTAGATCTATAATCTGAATTATTTTTATTATAATTTGATCCTTTATTAATTTCATTACTTTCTATTTGCTAATTGAGATCTTGAAGTGCTACTAAAATAATATTTAGTATTAAGTTTTTCTGGTCTGAGATTAATAATACCTATGAGTTAGTATATCTGTATTTATTTTTTCTATATTCTTTATAACTTGTACCATATTTAGAAAAGTTTTATCAATTGAGATCTGAATCTATTTTCTAATCTCTAGTTTCAATTCTCTTCTATAAGTTCAGATCTTATATTCTTCAGAATATTCATTTTCTGAATTTACTTTATGAAGTAAATTGATAAATTTATCTTTATAATGCTGATCTATTGCAAGATTTCAATCTTATCTTGTCATTAATCAATTCTTTCTCAAATATAAAAATATATAATAAATTTATAACTAAAATTATATAGCTGATTTTAATTATTATTTCAAATAGTTAATTAGATAATATTATCTCTTCTTCTTTCATTATATTATAAGACAGTAGCATCTTCTAGGTATTCTCTAATTAGTTATACTTTTTTAATATTTATAATACTATTAACTTGCATGATAATATTAAAGTCTTTAAGTTACTCAATTAGATCTTAATCATTTTCTCTATATTTCCTGATGGGAATAATAATCTTTTCTATTAGCTGAGTATTCTGATTAGCTATATAGTTAATAAGTACTTCAAGAACTTGAATAAGATTATTTAAGTTATTTGATTAAGCTATTTGATTATCTTTTTTTTAATTTGATTATTATTTTCTGAATCAGTCTGAGTATCTTCTAAATCAGTTTGAATATTTTCTTTTAAACTGGAATAATTACTATTTTCTTCTAATTCCAGGATTAAGATAAGTTATATAAAGGAAACAGAGATATCTTCTAAGTTTTTGATTTCAGAATAATAACTATTAATATTATTATTGTTGAATGATATTCTCATTTGTATTTATAAGATAAAGTTTTGATAGATAAATCTTTGATAAAATTGTTCAATTAGATTAAGTTATTCTTCTTGAGTATTAATATAGTTAAAAATAAAAGTATTGACTAATTATACTATTCTTTGTTTAAGATAAGTAATATGTATTTCACTCAGATTAAGTTGAATTAATTTGTGAAATAATAAATAAGTAATTTGATTTATTGATATGACTCTAATACTTTCTGTGAATAAGCAAAATATTCAAAATTATAAAGAAAAATCTGATTAAAAAGAATAACAATAAGAATAAAAGTGTTAAGATGGTATTTTAATAGAATAATTAGGAATTTGATGTGTTTTAAGATAATAATTAATTAATAGTCTAATAAAAGAATAATAATTAATCATGAAAATTCAAGATACAAATATTTATCAATTATGAATAAAGAAAGAATGAAATATAAAAAAAGAATATATAAGAAATATAAAAAGTATATGAATATAATAAGAGATATAGAGAAGATTTTTTTACAGAGGGGTCATCAAAAATATATTATAACAAATTGATAAGTAGATTTTTACTTGAATTTATCTTAATGATATAGGGTTGAGAGAGACTAAAATAATTAAAGAGTAAAGAGAGAGGAATTAGACTATACTTTCAATAATAATAAAGATTTCTAAGATCTGTGCCAATATTTACAGATATTATCTTAACAAAGAGATAAAATAAATAATAAAGAAAAAAATAAATTAAAGAAATTATAAAGATTAACTAAGTGAAGCCACTAGTAATTAATATAATTCAAGATTTGAAATAATTAAATAATAAAAATTATTAATTAAAGAAGGTTATAACTGGAAAAAAATAAAAACTAAAGTATGAAAACTAAATAATTAAATAAAAATAAAAGAGTATAACTTATTTATATTAAAGATCTTCTACTCTCAAAAATAATAAAATAAAAAGTATAACTTATTTATAATAGAGATTTTCTACTCTCAAAATAATATTAAATAAATCAAAAATCAATATAACATTATAATTCAAATCAAAATCAATTTTGTATAGTCAAAGAAATAAAACTAAATAAAAGAAAGTATACTAGTATAATTAGAAAAAGTAATCTTTTAAAATTATATTTTCCAAATAATTCAATTCAAAACTATTTATTTTATATTAGGAGAACAGATTCTTTTATATATTTTTCAGATATAAAAATTAGTATAATATTACTAGCTAATACTATCTAATATATAAGATATAATTAAAGTACTATAATATAAATAATTAGAAATATATTATATCAAAGTACATTAAAAGATATCAAAGAATATTAAAGAATATTAGAATATATGAAATAATATTGAAAATATAAAAAGATATTGAAAGATATAGAAAGATATTAAAAGATATAAAAAGATATAAAAGAATATGAGAGAATATTAAAAAATATTAAAGAATGAGAAAAGATATTTATGATTAATATCTAAGTGTAACTATTCTATCAAAATTAAAAAATGATCTTTCACTATACTATTCTACTATATATATGAATATTATATTACAAGTAATAATAAAAATATAGATCTTGAATATAAATAAAATATAGTATTTAAAAATAGAAATATAATAATAAATATAGTAATATTTAATATGAAAATAAGAGATATTTAAAAAATAAATAAAAATTATAAAAATATGTGATTTTGTATAACTAGAAAAAGATTAAGGAATTAAGAAGTTTTATATTACTATAGTAATAATATGATTTTGTATTATACCTATATTTACTTGAAAATAAAGTAAAAGAATTATATTTTTTTAAAAAGAAATCTCTCTGAATAATAAATTATATTGGAGTTTCTGAGTAAAGATAGTTATTTAAAATATAATATTAAATTATATAATCTTCAAAAATAATATACAATATAAAATATTAATATATGAAAAAATATATATTTATAAATAATATTAAACAAGAATAGAATATCCTTTTGAAGTATAAATAATGAAAAAAGTAAATTATATAAGTATAAATTAGAATAAATTTCTTCAAAATTGAAAGATTCAACTAATTTAGAAGCTTGATTATATCCTATTTTCTTTAGCTTTTTGAGATAACTTTAAAATTAAATTGAGATTTTTATATTGATAAAATTTTTCAAAATTAAATTAAGCTTTATTATATTCTAATTTTATTATTCTTAAGTATCAATAAAAATTTTATTATTATTTTTATTTATTCCTTTTTCATATTCATAATATTGTCTAAATTGAAAATATAAGTGAGAATCACTATATTAAAATTATTTTAAAAGTTCTTTAAATCTATATTTTTCTATTTTTTTAGTTTTTTTATTTCTTTTATAACTAAATCATAGAAAAAAGAATCTAATTATACTCAGATTCTGCAGGCTTGGAAAAATATTCTAATATCTTTATCTAATTTTTCACTATCTCTCTTTCAAACTCATAATATCTAGCAAGCTTATAGTATGTAAAAGTATTTTTAGAGTTAGTTAATTTCAAATATTATATTTTTTATTTAGTTCTTTGTTATTTTTATAATAGAAAGTAATAGTATTTTATGTGTTAAAGTATTCTAACTCTACTATTTTTAAATATTACTCAAATACTTTTTTGATTATTTCTTTATCATTTTCATAACAGAAAATAATATTATTTTGTATGTCAAGATGTTCTAATTCTGCTATTTTAAGTATAACTCAAATATTTTTTGTTTATCTCTAATCATTTCTTCACCATTTTTATAACAGAGAACAAAATTAATTATGCATATTCTAACTCTACTACTTTCAAAAATAACTCAAATACTTTTTATTTATTTTTGATTATTCATTTTTGATTGTTTCTTCTTCATTTTTATAAAAGAGAGTGAGATTATATTATTTCTGACTCTGCTACTTTCAAGTATTACTTGAATATTTTTTGTTTATTTTTGATTATTTCTTTTCTATTTTTATAATAAAAGCAAGATTAAATTATATTCTAATTCTGCTACTTTTAAGTATTATTAAAATGTTTTTTATTTTTTTTTAATTATTTCTTTGCCATTTTCATAATAGAAAGTAATATTATTTTGTATGTCAAGATATTCTAACTCTGCTATTTTCAAGTATTACTCAAATGCTTTTTTTCATCTTTTATTATTCCTATTTTATTTTGATAGTAATAATTAAAACCAAATTACATATTAAGATCTTCTAATACTACTACTTTCAAATATCACTCAAATACTTTTTGTTTATTTTTCATCATTTTTGTAATAATAATTAAGATTATTTTGTGCTTGATATCCAAATTCTATCATTTATTATTGATTTATTATTTTGATTTGATTTTTAGTGATGTATATAATAAATAAAGATGGTGCTAAATTGGTTTAATCTGAATTAATTATGATACTTAAATTATCATTTAAATTTATATTTTTCATTATCAAATATCAATCTATTTATATATTTATAACCTAATTTGTAGGTTAAAATCTTTTTTTATTATCTTGTAAATATAATTTTTTTTAGTTAATTTTCAAAATTATATTGCAGTAAAAGATACATATATTAATTTATATATTGATATTATATAATGCATATGCATGTATATAATATATAGATATTTATATATGTATATATATTCTCTGGTCAAAAATTTTCAATCATCTAATTTAAGATTATAAATCATTATTTATTAAAATAATATTATGCTAAAATTATTAAGCATAAATAAATAAAAGTTTCTTTCATACAGCTCTTGATTTCAGCTACCTAAAAATAAAATTTTTTTTTACAATATTCAAAAGATGTGAACTTACTGAGTTTGAATGAGAAGCAATTATAAGTCTCAGAAAAAAGATCATAGTGAATAAAATATTGAAGAAATTCTAAAATTATTATTTATAACACTAATAAAATATAAAAATTCAGAAAATGTTACAGATGCTTCACATTTAGGAAGACCATCAAAACTTACAGAAAGAGAGGTTAGAAGTTTTTAAAATTAATTAAACAATTTATTTCTGAACAAAATTATAAAAAAAGTCTAGAGTGGTACCATAAAAGAAGAAATTGAAATGATAAGTGAATTCTATTATTTGGAGTGATGAATCTCACTTTAAGTTATTTCAAAATGATATACACCATTGGATTTGGCATAGATTACATGAAAAATATGATGTGAGTTGCTTAATTTCAACTGTAAAATCAGAAAATCAAAGAGTTATGATATGATAATGTTTTGCAAAAGATAAAATTGGTCCTTTAATTCAAGTTTCAGGTAGAATAACAAGTTCTATATATATAGACATATTAGAAAATACTTTTTATTCTTTTATAATAGTTTAGAAAACAATTCACAATATATTTTTCAAGATGATAATATTCTAATAGAGAATAATTTAGCATTAAGTCTTCCATGATCTGCACAGAGCCCAGATCTTAATCCAATTGAACATTTGTGGGATGTTTTTGAAAAGAAGGGTTAGGGAACATATACCTCATCCAAAAAATATTGTGGAATTAATGGTAGGTTTGGAGGAGGAGTGGAATAAAATTGAGCCTGAAATTTTAACAAATTTAGTTGAAAGTTTGCCAAAGAGGGTTCAAGTAATATTAGATAGCCATGGAAATCAAACCAGATATTAATAAAATTCAAGTTTTCTGAATAAAATGATATAAATTTTTTATAATGTTTGTTTATAAATTGTCAAGAAATTAATTGTTGAAGTTTGTGCATTTTTATCCGGTTTTAAAGTGGTCGGACACTTTTGACCGAGGAGTGTACATGTATATGTATATTTGAATGCAACGTGATCACGGAAATTCTAGAGCAATCTCGAAAAGCATTAAACATAATCCACTGTTCCGTATCACCAACCAAAAATTTGTGAAAATCCTTGCCTTATCGCATTAGCATTGATGTCGCTTCGAAAAAATTTTTTTGATATCAAAATCAACATTCCTTCCTCAATAACATTCAATTTCTTGTAAATATCTTTATTTTGCGCTTCCGAGAATATGATGTGGAAATCCCATAAATATTCATAACGTGCGTTATTCCCTTGATCCATAGATATTATTACAATTACTTATGTGAATCCATACTTCACCTTTTGTGCGGTTCTGATCACGTAGTTTAAAATAATTCGTGTAAGTGAAATTTTGTATGCGGTATCTCATCACATAATATTAGAAACGCGCGAAAATGCTAAATCGATTGCTAATTTAGATCGTAATTTTACGATACAATGGCTTACAGAAGATATACAGCACGAAAAGTTTTACGAAAAAATTCTAGTGTTCTAATATTGATTTATTATACATGGTTCCTATACTCATTTTAAAGCCAATAACCTAGAGAATATCTAAAAAAAGCCTAAAAAATATATTAATGCTGCCATTCTAAAGAAATTGAGTGATCGACATGAATATTTTTAATTAGTGAAATTTTAACTCGAAATTCTGTTATCAGGGAGGATTGAAGCGGATTGACCTAATAAAAAGAATATACTTCCTAGGGAGAACTATCTACATACTAATTTTCAGCTAAATTGGTACCAAATTTGTTTAGTTATTTGATCCCGAAGTACCAGATGAATGCTAATAAAATAATCCAACGATTTTTTTACTAACATTCATCTGGGACTTCGGGATCAAATAACTAAACAAATTTGGTACCAATTTAGCTGAAAATTAGTATATAGATAGTTCTCCATAGGAAGCATATTCTTTTTATTAGGTCAATCCGCTTCAATCCTCCCTGATAACAAAATTTCGAGTTAAAATTTCACTAATTAAAAATATTCATGCCGATCACTCAATTTTTTTAGAATGGCAACATTAATATGAGTACAGGAACCAGGTATAATAAATCAATATTAGAAACACTAGAATTTTTTCGTAAACTGTATATCTTCTGTGAGACACTCGAAACCATATAAAGAATACTAGCATTTTGATTCGCATAACTAGACGAATTGAAAGCTGATATTTTGTGCGATTCGATCACTAGGCATCGAGATATTGCATATTTTCTTACTTTCGTCGCATTATAAATAAAAAAATTGGTACATGTATATGTATATGTATTACATTTATAAAAAAATTATCTTGTCAATCATCTTTCTTAAAAGTCACATGATTCATGTACATGTACATGTATAAAAGATTAAATCTGATAATCTCTCTTCATAGCGTTAAGAGAGTGAACTGCGAAAACATATAAACATAACCTACTTTTTATTACTACTCTTGATCGCTTTCGCTTGCTTGCAGCTTCGCATTCTTATCTATTTCCACTTGTTTGCCCATTTATGCTTGCTTGTCTATTCTCTTATTTGCCCACTCGTTCATCTCTTGTTCACTCGCACTTATCCATTTTTCATATGCTATTGTTCTTATTCTTGCCCATTTATCTACCCTTTTGCTCGCACCCTCTTGTCTCTTGCCCACCCACTTACTCATTATTCACTCTTGTCCACTTTACTTGCTGTTAACTCTGTATGCTTTCGTTTCAATTTATTATTCATTTCTCTGCAAAATATCTGCATGTTTCCACTGATTCTTCGTGTATATTATAATGAAGATTCCTTCCAGCTGATTTATGACCAATAGAACTAATGTTTAGCATGTTTAGCAATGGTTAATAGTGAGTTATCATTCTTGTTGTTTATTATTTTAATTTTTTTGGGTTCTTATTTTTCATCTTTTTCTTTTTCATCATAGTTGTGCTGGCTTCTGTTCTGCCTGGAGTTGGTAACCTTGTTGAAGTCAGTGATTTCTTATGCTATTTAATATCCCGGAGTTGTTGATAAGAAAAAAAATGCCGTAAGTAAATGACGTCCACGATATCGCCTGCACATTATGTCCGTAACGGCTTTCGAGCACTTTATTCTTAGTATAAATCTAAGATTATGCTAATTCCTCTCCTCTCTCTATAGAGGGTTTCTTTTTATTTACAACTGTCAAACCTTTTTTTCATCAATATATGGTAAGATGTTACTTATAATTCATTCCGAAAAAAAGACAATTAATAATACACGAGGTTGTTGCTGAGGATATCACTTGACTGTTGTTTATATCTTGATGACGTTTTTGATCGTGCGCAATCTATTTTAGCCTTTTAAGAGCCTCTTCTACATCAGCAACGCATCTAAGCTTTATTATTACTTTCTTCATTTTTTTTAGTCTTTTACTATAGGTTCTTCAACAACAGCGGATCCTTACCTATAGCATGATTGTGGTCTTGATTGTTTAAGGCCTAGCCTGTAGTGATGGGAGCCGCAACTAGCCGCAACTCTGTTGCAATTCTCTGATTGGCTGCCGCAACTCTATCGCAATTCTCTGATTGGCTGCCGCAAGTCGCAACTAGTTGAAGAGCCATCTTTACTAGCCTGGTTGTCATTTTTTCGTGAACTGCTGATTTCAGTCATCAATTATTAATTCAGCAAACTCGCCGCCTTGCCCTCGCCTGCAGTACAGTTAAACTCTCTGTTCTTGCTTTCCGGGTCTGATAAGGTCTCGCATAATTATCTGGTGCTAAACACAAATAAATTGGACCAATAAATCGCAAAATTCTCATAGTTCACCATTTAAATTCGACAAAGAAAATGTAAACAAAAACGAAATAGCCAATAACTCAAAATTTATATATTGCGCCACTAGTACAAGTTATTAAAATTACTAGCTTTTGTTTTGACATGTAAAATGTAAATATCAATTTTCGCAAAATCTAGCAAGCAATCCTCTGTCAATAAACTCATCATAAAACGGTTTGTACACTGGTTTATAATATTATTATTTGAGTTGTCAAAAGCGCTTCTGTTCACGAGATTTTACATAAATCAAAACAATTTGTTGGCAAAATGTTCTCATGTTTCAATAAATTTTTACATCATTGGATCATCATCATCATGACATATTCTCGCCGATGTGCGAATACAAAGGCAAATTTTTCCCAGGCGACAAATACAAAATGAAAAAAAGTTTTATTGTGCACATAGACCAAATCGTTTCTCACGCAACATTGATTTTACATAAATTTTTTTTGAGTCCCCCGTTCTATCAGCGTTGGTATATAATCAAGCTACATCATAAAATTTTTTTCTCAGCAATCTTGCACCCACAAAAATTTCAACTTCTATCAAAATAAAAAATCTATATTTTTTGCTCATAAGAAACTCAAAATGTCTATTACCAGCAACGCTACCTCCTCTGCCATAACAAACTATAAAACTTTTCTCGAATATCCTTCTGCGCTCAAGGAAGCTAATAAAACGTACAAACAAATTGCGTA
>CAJVPS010002309.1:0-12651 GCA_910591765.1 Ambispora leptoticha | reverse complement strand
AATCATAAGTTATAAAATTAAAACTTATTTATATCGCATTTTATCTTGTTTATAACCATTAACAAAATAATCTTACATAGTTACTATTAAAATTTATTAAAGATTTTTTGTAATTATTTTATTACTTATAATTTACTTTATAAGAATTATAAATATATTTAAAATAAATCATATAAAAAATATTTAATGATCTAAAGTAATATTAATTACTTAATTTTATTAGATTCTAAACTATTATTACTATAGTGATATAAAATTTCTTAATTTTATAATCTTTTCTTAATTATATAAAATTTTATTTTTCTATAATTTCATAATTTATTATATAATGAACTCTATCTTTATAATACATATTTATTTTTATTACTATATTTATTTTTATTATACTTCTATTTTTAAAATATTATATTTTATTTTCTTTTATTCAAGATCTATATTTTTAAATTATATATTATATATTTTTCATAATTAATAAATTTAACTTCTAATATATTATTTTTTAATAATTATTATAATTTTTAAAAAATATTTATTTAATTTATTTAATTTTATCAAGCTAATAAATATTATATTAATAAATAAAAAATAAATATATAATAAATATTAAATATATTAATATAATTTATAATTCTAAGAATTTTAATAATAATTAAAATTAATAATATTTAAGATAAAAAAATTTATTAAATATTATAAATTTAAGAATAATAAATATTTTAAAAAGATAAATATTAATTTTAAAATAGTTAATAAAATAAATTATTAGTTTATAAAAATTTTTTAATATTTTAATATTTTTATATTAAATAATTATTATTATAAATTATATTTAAACAGATGAATTTTATTTAAATTATAACTTATTATAGACTGAATTATTTATAATATTAAATATAATTAAGATTTTTCTAAAAAATTTTATATATTAATACTTATAAGTATTATTTTTGAATTTATAAATAAAAAATAAAAAAAATTTACTATAAAACACAAAATATAAAATATATTTAATCTTAATTTACTTTATTATTTTTTAAGTAAAGAATACAAAACTAATATAAAAATCAAATAGATATATTAATATAATAAACTAAAGTTTTTATCACTTAAATAAAGTTTATAAATCTTTTTAATTAAATAAAATAAAAAAATATAACTTATTTAAAGTTAAAAACTTTAATTATTCATATTTTTAAGAAAAAATAAGTATTAATCAGATATAAGTTATTATAATAAAAAATAAATAAAAATAATTATTAAAATAAAGATAAATCAATAATTATAAAATAATTAAATTAGAACTTTTAAGTACAAGATAATTAAAATTTTTAATATACTTATTTTAAGTTTTTAAACTAAAATATTTATATATAATATTATATAGAAGTTTAGATATAGTTATTATAATATATATAAGATTAATCTCTAGATCAATTCAAATATATTATTTAATATTTATATAATTTAATTTCTAATAAATTTTTGTTCAGACTATTCAAGAATTAATTTAAATATATATTATATATATATTTAATAAGCTCTTATAAAAGATTAAGCTAGAATTTTATAATAATTAATAAGTATTTAATAAAAGTTAAAGAGTATTAAAGTTTAAGATATAATATAAATAAAGATGATTAAAAATAATTTAATAATAATAATAAATAAAATTTGTAATATTAAAATTAAAAATTAAGAAATAGTCTATAAATTAATATAATTTACAAAATTAAGAAATTAAAAAAATCAAGAATTAAAGAAATTTATATTATTATAATATTATATTCAAAATTTTTATTTCTTTATTTATTTAAAATTTTATTTCTCTGCTTTAAGTCTATTAAAAATAAAGATTGAATATTTGCTTTACAAATTAAAGAACTTGATCTTTATTATTTTGTGTTTAATTAAATGTCAATATTTATACTTTCTAACAGGATTTGATAAAGAATTTCTGCCCTATCAAAGGCAAAATTTGGATATTTTCTTAATAAAATAAAGATCTTGACCTTTTATTTTTTTATGTTTGATTAAATTTAATGTTTTACACTTTCTAACAGGATCTAGCAAGGAAAGAACTTTGCAAGAATATACAAAAGCTAAGCGTGTAAACAATTCAAAGCGTTTGACCAAACCCAACATGTGCTGTGGCAAGAATTATAACAAAAATAATACAAAAATGAGCAGTAACCAATTGTAAAAGGCATAGGGTATAATCTATATGGAATATACAGTATAAGAAATGCATTTGTGATTTTTACATATAATATTCAAAGACTGTATAAGAATATATGTGTGATTTTCAGGATAGAATACATAACTATATCTGAAATTTTACGTAATTTATATAGAACAGATAAGAGGTGCTTATAGAATATATAATAGAACGCATCTGTGATTTTTAGGATTATGTGTGCAACTGTATCTAGAATTTTATGTAATTTATATACACATTCCTACTATAAATTACTGGACTATCAAAATAAAACATAATAAAACATAGTAAAATACAAAATTTTTTCTACATATAAAAGTTTTTAATCTTATAAATAAATCTTATCAAAACAAAAGACAATGACCTGAAGTTTCACATATTGTTTTTTTCAGATTCTTTTAACGCTTTCTGAAAAAGTTGCTCTAATTGTAAAGCCTCAATAAATTTTTTTAATTAAATTTGTATTTTAATTTGGAAAAAAAATTACTGTGACTTTACATTTAGAGCAGCTTTTTCAGAAAGTGTTCAAAGAATCTGAAAAAACAATATGCGAAACTACAGGTCATTGTCTTTATTTTGATATAAAAATAAGAAAGATTTATTAATAAGATTAAAAACTTTTATATGTAGAAAATTTCGTATTTTACTATGCTTTTGCTTTATGTTTTATTTTGATAGTCCGGCGATTTACCGTAGGTCAGTGTAGAATGGTGAGATGTTTACGGAATATATAAGATATGCATCTGTGTTTTTCTGTTATTTGTGTCTGGAAATCATATGGAATCTTTAAATTCCGTGTGAGAATTCCGTACGCATTTGCACGGAAAATGCGCCCAATTGCATACGGAATTAATTCATGACACATTGCTGAGAAATTGCTTTGTGATACATTCAAATACTAAGTGAAAGTCACAACAAATTTTTCAAAATAGATTCAGACTGCTATGATGATGACAATAATTAATATAGTTATGGAATAATCAAAAACCAACTACATGTACAAATGAATATTCGATAGAGATCTCCAAAAAATTAACTTGGCTTGAATAATAATCTAAGAAACGTTCATTGAGGGAAATTTTGTGACTTTGGAAATATATTATTAATGCGTTATACAGTTGCTCCTCAAATTGCTGAATTTGGTCTTAGCATTTTCAACAAATATAAAAATCTAATCATTTATGGAGTGCTTTATGAGTCAGAGGTGCTAAATGAAAAACGACCATTTGTCATGATCATTATCGTGTACATGTATATGACATATGTAAAGGAGTACGACCTACGAATGATGGAAATGTATCATGGAAAAATGTTGGAATCCTATTCCCGAACAACTGTAATAATGATAATGCGTTAATTTTCACCCAGGTTTCCTATTAGCAGCCAATAAGAAATACGCGAATTTTTCACGATCAACCTGACAAACAAATCTGACACAAGAAAATGAAAAAAGAAAACAAATGTCGGAAAGATAATTTTGCAGTTCTAAACCTTAGCCTTAACCTAATCTTAAAATCGATCACAGTAGAATTTTCCGGTTTCCGGGTCAACAAAACCTGGGACATGTATTGAATTGAACTCCTGGATCAATTTAGATTGATTAGAAACAACGCTCAAACTCATGGCATATAAATAAAACTTTTTAAATAATTCATTTCAAACTCGTAGTTAATATTTTTTGAAATCTAGTTTTAATCGCAATTCAAATATCTTTGACATTCTAGTATAGAAAATTACAATCTTTCAACTCACGTTCTTCCTATTAAATTCTATTCCTCTTTTTAATTTCTTTTTCATAACTATATGTATTGATTTGCCATAAACATATATGATGCTTTCCATACCACATTAATTTTAGTATTTATTATATTCAAGCAAATAATGCCTATAATATTATAACATTGACTATTGCTGGAATTATGAATCATTATAAACTTTCACTCAAATGCTTTTCTTCTATCAACTTCTCATCTAGTTTATCATATTTTGCCAAAAAATGGTCATAATAAACAAGTATAATACAGAACGGAACTTACAATGAAACAAAAAAATATTAATTTACATGTATCCACTAGAACTATAAGAGATGAGATGAGTAAAGCTCATCTATATAGTCTGTATTTCAGGATTGTTCCTTTTTATTAAGAAATACATATATTTATCGGAATTTTTGTTTAGATATTATTTTATTTCTTTCGATAATGTTTTAATTTGTTTACTATTTGAATTGTCTTATATACTTGAAAAAAATTTCAACGTTTACTTACTTCAAAGAGAATATACTCAACTTGCCAAAAATAGTTTATTAATATTATCAATTTTATTATTGCCCCTATCGTCGTGAAAAATTGATTACGATATGATTAGAAATATCGAACGAGTAAAATTTAAATTGAAACCTTGCGGTTACGTAAGTTTCAATTACTGGGTACATGTATAATGCTTAAAACATAACAGAATATATGTACATGTACATGTAATTTAAATACACATAGAATTTCAGAGAGATTTACGCTATTTCCGTATTATGTAATCTATGCATGCCTTCGCTAAGACAAAAGTATCACGATGCACTTTAGCCTCATTTACATGTAATTAAAAATAGACTGTATCATGATTATTGTATTGCAAAACACAAAATGATAATACAACAGAGTTAAAGTTAAATCTCTTTGTAATAACGATAGAGAGGATAGATTGACGTTATTATAACAATAATATTGATATCGATATTATCAATAATAGAACAAATCAAATGATCGTACAGTCATTCAGATTTTACAGATTGTAAAGCAAGATCATAATTAAACAAAACTTAGAATCCCGTTTCTTTGACTAATGCATGTTTAGCCCATGCAAGATCATTTAACGTTATGTGATTATAAATTTTTTTTGCAACGCATGCAATTTAATATCGATAAAAACCTTAACGTTAACGTTATTATATTTTTTGCCATATTTGTAAAAAGGACCCTGCATAGAATAGGTTTCCACTAATACTGGTTTCTGAACCACGCTCAAACTGTACATTAACTATAATATTGAAAGACTAAAAACAACAACCTCATTTAACCTCATTTACAATGGTTATCATTAGTTAATTAATTAATTAATTGAAAAACTTTTTGAATAAGGAGTTGTTAAACTCTAATTTTTGAACGGGAGTCTTTGGCAATTTCATTTACCGTTTGTTTAAAACCGAAATTTCATATCGCTGTAGAACCTAACGATAATGAGTATCTCGAACATGCATGTTAGGATATTTTATTGATGCGGTTTTGACAGGAGGATTATCATTATATCGGAATCACGGAATAATTGACTCTTTATTGGTCCCTCAAATAATTTTGTTTGTTTATTTTTACCCGCACATTTTTTGCGGTAAAAGAATTTTCTAGTAAATTTTTTTTACGGCTATAACTCTGAAAAGAATTTTCCATCGCAGGAAGCTTTCCTTTTGAAAGCCAATAATTAGAATTTGACGCATAACATGAAAATTTTTTTTCTTATAGATTACACATTCAAGATCCGGACTGTATTTGCGTGTGTAGTTATGCATGTATAATGCGATAGTATACATGCACATGTAGTGTCGATGCTGACACATGTAACATCTTTGAAAAAGAGGGAAAATGAAATCCAATAGATTGCCATTTTCCCTTTTTTTTTTAATGCACTCGTTCCAATCTTAAAAAGAGCTGGACTCGAATAAAAAAATGTCACCTTAGAACGATAATTTAGACAAGATCCTCGGGATGTTTATATCATGTGTGATGGGTTTTATCATTATAAATTGAAACACAGTCAAGTTAACGGGGGTTAAAACAATGTAAAATGAAAAAAGCCAATTCGCGTTAGATTTTTACTTAGTCACAATATATCGATACATATTTTGTGAGTAAAAATCGATCTATGTGTCTGTCATATTAATAGTTCAATATCTCGTTTGACTACATTCTTTTAATTAACGTTACCCTTATTTATTTGAATCCCCATTTGCCAATAATTCTCCTCCCTAATTCTTTGCCAAACAAAAACGCATCCCACACTGAAAATGGCAGCGACAAAATTACCACAAGATTGTTTACGCCAGATTTTGGCGGAATGTCATGCTAATGACGATCTCCTATACAATTATTTATTTGTTAATTGGTCGTGGTGTGAATGTGTCATACCGTTACTATGGCAGTACCCATTCGAGCGAAAAGATGGTACTGTTTTTCGTGAGGAAAGAAGTTTTCAATTTATCAGAACTTTGATAACTTGTTTACCACAAGACTCCAAAGAATTACTTCAGGAAAGCGGCATTCCATTACCACCTAATGATGCGAATATCAAAACATTCGATTACCCAGCTTTTATCCAGAAATTGGAACCACAACGTATGAGATGGGCGACACAAGAATGGATCGATAGATCAATCCTAACCTCATCTTCACCAACAACGATTAACGAAAACACACAACTCGACCGAAAAAATTTCATTTTACTACAAGAGATTTTGAAATTATTAGTACGACGAGGAAAACGTCTCTCTAAATTTGTCTTGTCAGAAACATCCATTGATTATGACGATAGCGCACAAATTCCAATCCACTTGCTACCAAATGCACAAAACTTTATGGAACAAATTAGGTTTTTAGTATGTGCTTTCCCACATGAAATTCCAGATTCCACATTTTATTCACTTGCACAGTCAGCAACAAATATCGAAGGATTTGATGTTTCGGTAAAATCCGAAAGTGAAGGCTTAATTCAGCTTATACGTGCTCAACATGGCATAAAAGAACTAACACTTTCCGGTGATCGATTTAACCCTAAATTCGATGAAGTTTTAAAAGCACACACGCATACAATAACACGCGTTGAATGCTTTGAGACTTTGAGCATGTCCCCCGATACGCTGACTCAATGTCGAAATCTCAAAGTTCTAAACTTGTATTGCAAGATCCCTGAGAATACTTTTGTCACTTTAGGAGATGCGCAATTCCCTTTCCTTCAAAAACTTGATATCAAGTTACGAAATAAGTTGGATCTAGAGCGATTAAGCCGAATCATTCAGACAACGATGGGACGAATGGAAGTGTTAAAACTGCATTGGGACACATTTGATCCTGAAAATACTCATACGCTGATTAAAGCCATCGGAGATCATTGTCCACGCATTGTTGAATTAGTGATTCCAATTAAATCTGAAGACGCGTCCGGCTTAGCTTTCTTACTGTTGAAATGCCGTCATGTACGATCAATCATGTTGATTTCGAAGGCTGACTCCGTGCAAGATGGCGTACAATTGGTTAATGCAATCGCTGATAATGCTTCGGCTGCATTAAGAAATTGTATTATTTGCGGACGTTGGAATTATACACCTGAAGTCTGGCAAACATTTTGTGAGCGACAACAAAGAACCTCGCCACCAATTCGTATCTCGCTTATCGATAAAGTTAAATTAAGTCCTGAAATTACTAAAATTCTGAGTGATTACAATAGATCGGGGCGTATACGATATGATGGTTGAAATAAATATTTTTATCAATATATTATATTTATCCTTTTAATCAATACATGTAATTTCTTTTTTGTTTACAAGAATTCTATCAATTATCTATCGCTATGCCAAAAAAATGTAGATAATTTAAGAAACTAAAAAAAAAGATTATAGGAAGAATAAGATCGAAAAAAATAAATTTATCATCGATATTTTATTTTATTGTGCACGCATCAGATTTGCATTAAAATTAAGAAAAAATCCCGGAACAGGTAATCTGGTTAAGCAGGTAAAAAGGGTATTTTTTGGCGAATGGGGTTACGAACTAAGACAAAATACGCAGCTGTGTTGAAATGCAAAATTAACTCAACAATTTCACATTCTATTTTTACCTGTACGCGTTTATTCTCCCACATACGTTCTTTAAAAATTTACCATCGTCTGAATTTCACAAGATCTTTATACACTTCGAAATGAAATAATTCGTAATAACCCTTGAAGTACTGAAAAATTATCCTATCCAGCATAACCAAAAAATTTGGACCTCCAGAAACTACTCTCTGACGCGCCGTTGTGAATGAAGTTCCTCCTCGCCGCCAAGTCACCTCCCACAATTTTTACGAAACAAGTCGAAAAAACTAGATGACCAAGAAGATAAGATGTTGCATCTATAGTATCAATAATATGTGTCAGTATAAAAGTTCTTTCAAGTTCATATAGCTCAGATGAAATATATTTTATATTTGTCAAGCAAATGATCTAAATTTTGCTGTTAACTCTCTTTGTTTTAAGAATTGCCATCTGTTTTCTTTTTCTTGATTATGAAAATATGCTTTCCTATTGAATTGATCAGTTTCACATATAAGAGGTTGATTCAAGTTTTTTATGAATGTGTATTAGTGTAATAAACATCATATCCAGCATTGGTAGAATGTGCTTTTTCTGATAATTTTCCTTTATTTTAATTATTATAAACTTTGATTATATAATATCTATTATTTTATTCTACAAAGATATCTTTTAAATAGTTATTGAATTATTGTAAGAGTTTATTAAGCATTTGATAAATAATATTAAACTTTTCATATATTTCATTCAATTCAAGTTAAAAAGGTTGAGTTAAAATAGAAGTAAAATTAATTTCTTCAAATATCTCATTAATTATTATTTCTTCTTGAATTGATTCCAGTATTATAAGATATTTTTCTTTATCTACTTTAGCCAGAGATTCAGATTGTATACAATTATCATATTTATCATTATCACATGAAATTAGACATTCTTGACAGAGTTTTACATTAATATAATCCAGATAAGCAAGCTGTTATCTTTGATTAGAACTGAGTTATTAATAGATATATTAAAATATTTCAGTAGTAGAGACTTTTACAGAACTCTTATAGATGATTTCATAAACAAAGTCATCTTTATATATAAAATAAAATAGAATTATCTTGCCAATTTTATCACATTTATCATAAATTTCTAATAATATTTCTCATTCTCTAAACTTATTAATTATTCTGATATTCTTTCTTTATTTTTCATGATTAAATCAATAGATATATTGATATTCATAAGTATAGAAGTACTTCTTTTTATAACTTCCAGTAATAAATATTTCTCTAAGTTTATTATATTCATAATATTGAGAGTAAGCATTAGTTATTTTTCTCTAATATAATTATCATAAGCAGTTATCTTTTCTCTATTTATTTTAAAATATGTTCTAGTATAATATTTATTTATATATTTTTCATATTCTCAGCATTTTTTAATTTGAGAGTTAGGATAAATTTGTTATATAGCAGATTGATATAAATCAAAACTTTTCTTAACTCTTTTATTAACAAAGAATTCTTGTTTAACTTCATTAATTTGGTCTTTATTTGTTTTGAATTCAGCATAAAAGGATTTATGAATTTTAATTGTTATCCAGTTAGCAAAATTATTATAGTATTAGTAATATTAGTGATCAGATATAAAAAGATTTCTATAGTATTAACATTAGCTATTTGGTTCTTGCTAGTCAAATAATCATTAGTTATTTCAATTATATTCTTGAGTAAATTTCTTGTCAAATTATTTGAAATCTTTCTAGATATATTTTTTTATTTAATTTTAATTTCTTCTTAATAGATTTGTACTTCATAAATTCTTTTAACACTTTAGATAATTTAAAATGATATTTTTTCAAAGTCAATATCTCTCAAACTTCAGTTAGAAATTTTAACAGAAGTTTAAACTTCTTTGATAATAATTTTCACACTATTATTATTCTGAAATTCTTGTTATCTAGAAATTATAATAATCTAATTATCATATTATTATTTAAGAAAAATTTTCTTTTCAAGTATTATTTTTTAAATTTATTTTCAGAATTTTTTTCTGATTTATCTTTTTTAGAACTTGTCTTATCAAATATTAGTTTTTCTCTATCACTATAAATAAATTTAATTGATACTTTTCCTTTCTGATTATTATATTTAAATATGAATAGTCCTTTCTTAATATTAATATTAACTTTAAATTTGTTTAAAAAATCTATTTTAATAATTATTAAATATATCTTGACTTCAGTAATATCTATTTTAGTAGGAATTACAATTCTATTAATATTCAAAAGTAGATTATTAATAGTTCCAAGAGATTATTTTGATATTTCATTTATATTAAACATAAAAATATTTAAACTGTATTATATTTTTAATTCTATATCTTTAATAAAGTTATATATAGTGACACATCTAAAAATATCAGTATCAATAATTAAATCAATAATATTCTTTCTTACTTTTGCTTTATATCAGACAGATATAATTTTAAGCTTTTATTTAAATAATACTCTTCTTTTTCTTTTTAGCTTGAGTATTATAGTTCAATATATTTCTTTTGACAATTAGGTTTTTTGTGAAAATAAGATCTGAATAAGTTAAGTAATAGTTATATTTGCTTTTTGTTAAGTCAAATCTTCTAGAATATTATAGAGTTTAGTTATAATAGTAAGTATAAATAAAGCAATTTTATTTTTCTTTTTGTAAATAGTTTTCTTGATAAGTTCTTCTTTAAGTATTTTAAATAGTTTATTATTATTCATATTCTGATCAAGAATAACTTCAGTGATATCTTTTTGTTTTTCTTTTTTATTATTATTTGATTTTTTATTTTCATCAACTGCTTTTTTATAAAATTAATCTACAAATCTGGTTCTATAAGAAGTAATTCTGGAATTTCTGGATTTTCTCTCAATAGCCAAATATTTATATGTATCAAGTAGTAAATTTATATTATTTGATTTGATAATTAATGTTTAAATACTATTATAGTGAATTAATAAGTGAGGTTTCACTTAAATTCACCTTAATGATATAGAATTGGGAGAGACTGAAATAATTAAAGGATAACAAGAGGAGAATTAGACTATACTTTCAATAATAAAAAAGATTTCTAAGACCTGTATCAATATCTATAGATATTATCTTAATAAAGGGTGAATAAATAAAGAAAGAACAAAATAAATCAAAGAAATTATAAAGATTGACTAAGTAAAACTACTAGTAATCAATATAATTCAAGATTTAAATTGATTAAATAGCAAGCTATTAATTAAAGAAGGCTATAATTAAAGTAAAGATAGAAATAAAATATGTAAATTAAATAATTAAATAAATAAAAGAGTATGGTTTATTTATAGTAGAGATCTTTTACTCTCAAAAATAATAAAATAAAAAGTATGACTTATTTATAATAGAGATCTTTTACTCTCAAAATAATATCAAAAATCAAAAATCAATATAATGTTATAATCTAAAAATTCAAAATCAACTTTATATAATCAAAGAAATAAAATCAAGTAAAAGAAGAATTACTAGTATAATCAAATTATACTTTCTAAATAATTCAAACAAAACTATAAAAGGGTATTAATATAATTTATACTTTTCAAACAAATCTTTTAAAACTGTTTATTTCAAGCTAGATATAATCTTTTTATTACATATTGTAATATATTTAGATAATTCATACAGAAAAGTCAGAATATAATATTATATTAGGAAAATTCATACAGAAGATTCAAGATATAAGCAATATTATTGAAATAGAATTCACACAGAAAACTAAATTAAAAGCAGATAAGAGATTATGTTTAAAACTTATTCTTTATTCATGTATTTATTACTTGTTAAAATTACAGAACAGATATAGCATCTTTAAATAATAATAGAAAATACTTATATAGTAGTATCTTTGAAAGATGCTTATTAATGAATAAATAAAGAAATAAATGATTATAAATGAAATATATAAATTTAGTAATATGCTAACTAATTTAATAGAATAAGAAAAAAGAGGGTGTCTTCATATACAATTTGGATTGGTTTGGATTGATTTGAATTGATCGATCTTCTTCACACGAATTTTAGTTTGGATTGATGAATTTAAAATTTTGGTTTGGATTGATTGTGCAATATAAAAATCAAATCTAGCTTGCAAGTTAGATTAGCCAGAACAAATTAAATAAAACGTATTTATTCACATTAAATTTAACTTTTAATCATGTTAAATTTAACTTTTAATCATATTAAATTTAACTTAAATTTTTAAATCAAGTTAAATTTAACTTTTAATATGTGATAAATATATTAAATCATTAATAATGACTGCCAATGGTTCCAACTCTTTGCAATCTGTTCATTTATCAGCAATAAAGTAGGAAACAAGTGTCACTAAAGCACTTTTAACATTTTTAGATACTCGAAAAGAAGCTTTTGATACTTTAAAAAAAGAACGTGGAAGGGCTAATGATAATGGACCACTTTGGCAAGAATGTAGTTTACATTTAGTTTCTCAATACAACCTTAATTATACGACTCAACAATGCTTTACCAAATTCAAAAACTTGTCACAAAAATATAAGGTATATAGTTATTATTGCTATTTAAGTAAA
>CAJVPS010002308.1:0-12655 GCA_910591765.1 Ambispora leptoticha | reverse complement strand
TTATTTAAATATTATATAAGATAATAATTATTTAAATATTATATAAGATAATAATTAGAATCTAATAATCTTAATATCATTAAATTCTCTGAATTTTTGTGATTTTAATGATATTAAATTTATTAAAATTGGATGTAAATTGATCAAAATATTTAAAATTAAAGTTATTTATTTAAAATTATATAATAATATAATATCTAAAATTTGATTAGCTAAAATTAATAACATTATTGATGATATTATTGTGACTAATTGTAACATATATGTTGCAATTACTAACAAAAACTATAACTATTGAAACTTAAATAAATAATTGAGTTACTATTTTTATATTGTATTATAAGTAATAATAAAAATATAGATTTTAAATATAAATAAAATATAATATTTAAAAATAGAAATGTGATAATAAATATAAAAATAGGGATATTTATAAAATAAAAAGAAAATATAGTTTTG
The DNA here is from genome assembly GCA_910591765.1 of Ambispora leptoticha. Classification (NCBI taxonomy): domain Eukaryota; kingdom Fungi; phylum Glomeromycota; class Glomeromycetes; order Archaeosporales; family Ambisporaceae; genus Ambispora; species Ambispora leptoticha. The sequence continues at coordinate 12,196 of CAJVPS010002308.1, read as the reverse complement.
TATAATCAAGGAAAGATTAAGGAATTAAAAAATTTTATGTTACTATAGTAATAATATTATTTTTCTAATTTAATATTATGATGTAATAAATAGAAAATTTACTAAAAATTTATATCAAATATTTAAACAAAAAGAATTATATAATATAAATAATAAAAATAGAAATTCTAATATTTATTAATATATACTAATAATATTTTATTATAGATATAATACAAGATCTGATTATATAAAAAATATTAATATTATTTAAAATATTAATCGTTTTATATTAAATAATAAATATTTTTTTATTATAATAAAATTTTTATTTTAAAATAAGTTTATAAAATTAAAATAATTATATTTAGTAAGAATTTTATAAAAAAATAATTTAAAATAAAAAATTTATTATTTTTTATTAATTAGTTTATTATTAACTTTATTTATTTTAATATTAAGTATTTAAGAATTTATTAAGTTATAAGATTAATAATATAAATAAGATAATAAATATATTAATTAATAATATTAAATTAATATTTTTATTAATAAATATAGTTTAATAATATATAAAAATATTATATAACTTATATTATTTATTAATATATTAAGAATATTTATAAAATAAAATTTTATTATTTTTTTTAAATATTATAAAAATTAAAATAAAAAAAAAATAGTTTTATTTTTATTATTATATTAAATTTAATAATACTTTTTAGAAAATTTTTCTTAAAATTTTTACTAAAAAATAATTTTATAATTTTAACAAAATCTAAAAATAAACTTTTAATTTTTATTTATTATTTAATATATTATTATTTCCAAGAAAAATAATATTCAGATATTTATTATAAAAGAAATTTTATTAGAATATTCTATAAAAATTAAAAGAATAATTATTAAAGTTAAATATTTAAAAAAATTTGTAAAAATTAACTAATTTTCTTTTTATTATAATATATAATTTCATTTGTATAGAATTTGCTAAACTTTTTCACGTAAATTATAAATTATTTTTGAAAATTTCTAGATTTAGCACTTTTAAAAGAATACTTATCTATTTATTAATAATTTTTGAAAAGTTTTCTCATTAAATAATGACTAAAAACAATAAAATTTAAGATAAAATGAATAAAAAATTAATAAATAACATAACAAATTACTTTAAAAAAATTTATCATAATTCTTATTATATTTTAAAGAGATTTTCATTCTTATTATTTAAGTTGAATTTAGCTTTAAGATAATTAGATATATCAAAAGTATTATCTTTATTAACTGAAATAAAATTTTGCAATAATTGCGCTTTGATTTTTTTTTAATTTCATAAAATGGAAAGTGTTTCCAAATTCAACTACATTGTTTAATAAGATTCCTTTTCTTGATTATCACTATTAATATTCGTTATAAAAATTTGAATTATTATTAAAAATTGAAAAATAATAATTTAAAATTCAAACATGGTGAAATTTACAAATTTAGATTTAAAAATTCAATTTAAAAAGTAAATTATTTAAAAAATGATTAATCATTATTGTTATGGTTGATGATTCGGTATAAGCGAAACGATTCCCTAATCCGATGAATAACTACTTCCCATCGGAAAATTCTATTTTGATGATTTAAGATTTGGGTTTAGGATCAAGGTTAAGACTGGAGATTAGATTATATATAAATTGCCTTCCCGACATTTTTTATTAGTATATCGGACTAAATTTTGACATCTGTTCCTCATATTTTTTTGATTTTTCACTTCTGATATCGGATTTGTTTTGCCGGGTTGATGTTAAAACCAGATCGTTAGGGTCGGAAATGCCCGTTTTTCGTACCCTTTGATGATGATTGATCATTGTGATTTGGTAAACCCGTTACCGAATGCGGTTTACCGTTACCGATCGGTAATTATTCATTTAATTTTCTTTTGATATTAATATTTAGATTGTAAGAAATCAACGAGTTTATTTTGGATCTTTCATTTTAATTTCCTTTGATATTAATAATTTATTCATTTGTTTAGGGAGTAAGTAATCCACGATTTTATTTTACATCTTTTACTTCCTAAACAAATGATAAAATAATGAATTAGTTAAATAATTATTAATATCAAAGAAAATTATTATGAAAGATCCAAAATAAAATCGTTATTTCTTACAATCTAAATAAAAGATAGAATGATGGATTAAATAAATAATTAATATCAAAGAAAATTAAAATGAAAACTATTCGAAGATGTCGGTTCAAATAATTACCGAAAAATTCGGTTTACCGACGGTAATTACCGAACCGTTCGGATCCCTAAGTGCGTATATAGAGTCTACTGGATCTTATGCCTGAAACTTATGTAAAAATCATAAATAGTCAAAAGGAATTTGAACTCATAAGAATTTGGGGGAACAAAGCTTTACTATAAAATGACCGTATTTAACGTTAACCATTAAATTTTGATGCCTATAAGAAATATATACATGTACTTGTTCTATCGCTATACACGTCCATGTTTGTAATACCAATACCTTACATGTATGTTACATGTGTTTTTAGCAAACAATATTACATAATGATAGTTTGATTTACTATAAAGACTTTTTTGTCAAAATGTCTAGAAATATCCATATTAATCATAATAATTAATAAATACATGTACATGTACATGTACTAACACTCCAACGCCAATTTCTTTCAGTTAATGATCAGGATATGAAAGAGATAATTGACCACATACTTGATCAAAAACAAAAACGAACAGATCGATTACGTTGGCACGGATGGCTGTACCAACAATCCTTCCAGGCTACGAGATTGCCTTTACGATCATTGAGAAACTACCTATAAAATTTATTGATGAAAAAGAAAAACTTTACGAGCAATTTATGGAACGAAGAATTGACAGGGCTCTCTTAAAATCTGGCGTCAGCTCAATGAATCCAAATAAAGGCTATTGAATCTTCTGTCAAATGTATTATGAATATCAATTCTTCTCTAGATGATCGAAAAATTGAAGTACCGTCGGTATTCATGGCTTGCGAGGAGGTTCTAACGAATTTCCAGATCTCTATCCGCATCCGCTTGTTACAACCCCGTTCTTAATTGCATTCTCCAAGTTATATGCTACTGTAAGTACTTACGGAGCTGGACTCCACCCTGCGTACACAGAAAACCCTGAAAATGAAAAGAAACGAATAAGGGAAATGATTGAATCTTATAAAACGAACGCCGTTAAGTCGAGACTCGAAATGATCAAAGTTGTGTGGACGATAAACATATTTCATAAGATAGATATTGTCAAAGATGGCTTAGTAAACCTAATAAGAAGCATTTATGGAATCGGAAACATTGGCGTCGGGAGAATAATTCCGAGGATGATTATGATTACGCAATGCAGTACAAATTACGTACGAAAATTATTTTGATAAAGTCATCAATTCAATTTTTTAATTTACTATTTTTTAAAAGAAACTAATAAATAACTATATAAGATTTTTCATTTTTTTGTATCTTGAAAATAGTCGAACAATTTAGTGCATCATGTGATCACGTGATAAACTGATTTAAGAATTCATGCTAGCCAGAATTAAAATCGTAATTATTTTGCCGGCTACATGTATCTAATTCACAATATGGGTTTCTAACTATAAGAAAAATCTATTTCAAGAATATAAATTAATTTTAGAATATGTAAAATTACTAGTTCGGAATTTTATATTATATTTAACAGTCATTATACAAATATAAAATCGCCAGCTTGTGAGTCTTGCAAAACCTTATATGTACAATATCCTCAAAAAGTATCGCCTGATTTATAATACACATGTAAATCAGGCGATACTTATTGAGGATACATCTATATGATATGATTCAATATGGTTATTGTTTACATTAACAGGGTTGAAGATCGGTTGTTTATGTAAGGTAAAAGGGGTTTTTATAGCGAAAATCCGTTGTTTATGTAAGGTAAAAGGGGTTATTATAGCGAAGATAGGAGTTGTGACAAAGATGAATAGAATGAAGAAGTCAATGTCATATTTATGTCTTCCATTATGCAGTTTGTTAATGACATTTATGTGATACCTTTCGAGATAATGCAACTTCGTCACAATACCCAGCCTTCGCCAAAATATCCCTTTTATCTTATGTTAATTAGCAATAGTTCGAAAAGGATAATGAAGCATTAGATTATGTTTCAAAATTGACTCGGGAACGCGAAAATTTTTTTCTTTTAATGATCTATTACAAAAAGGGATCAACATTATGTATCATCCTCTACTCATGCATAAAAACATGATCGAGCCCCAAAATACTAAAATAATCGTTTTAGGCGAATTGTTAATAAAGTTGAAAAATCGTTCTTATTTCAGAATGTTCTTGTAGAAAAATGCTTATATGATTGTGATTTATAAGCTAATCTATATTTGTTTCTGTTGGTCCATTATATACTGCACCTAAAATATTTAAGGTTTGAAAATCACATTTTATGAATATGACCAGATTAAAATTTCTTTTGTATGTCTGTCATAATATAAATTTAAATATAATTACACGTAATGCATTAGAACGAACCAATCAAGTCTAATGACTTGTATTGATAATCACGAGTGATAGAAGCATAAATTTAATATTTATTATTTATTATAAAGGTTTATACATTACATTAACTTGTTGTGGTTTTTTTGATTTGATACGAAAATTGTTTATTTCCTATTTATCAATATTGATATATATCTATCAATCAATATAATCATTAAACAACTGATTTAATGGGTTTAAAAACATGGTTTTTTACAAAACACATAAAATAAATATTGTAGTTTCTAAATTTAATAAAAACAATAAGCACCACAAAAGAGTAACTTTATATTTTCAAAAAAAATTTTACGGCGTCTTTAATGCCTCCGTTAATTTATCCGTCCGATCATTTATCCCCGAATCGCTTTATACAAATCATTTTATATGGTATTCAATAGAAAACAAAGATCAACTGACCACTCCTTGTTGGGAATTTAGGGCGATTTACCACTAATATCTATGCTATACGAATTTTTTATCATTTTAAAGTTTATAAATAGAATTTTCTTTATTGTTAATCGTAAGATTCCGCACAGTAATCTTAACTTCTTAGTCTACATTTAAAAATATTTTGAGAATAGTATCCCGTAAACTAGTAAAGCTTTTAAAATCTGCACTGACGTTGTATATTCTATGAAAAAGATTTTACAAAAACCTCCGTATTGATGATGATGATGATGATCAGTCGTTGTGCTAAATTTTGATTGGTTAATTTTCTTGAAGAAATTGGTTAATAAAAAATTATTCTCAACGTTAAATGTTTTTCTTCTTGAACATTATCATATTATCAATGGAATAGTACCCTGATTTTTTTTTGTAATACGTATTAAAAAGTTTATGTCCGTGAACAAAATCTTTGAATCGTAATCACGATCGTGTATCATACTTATGATTCAAATGAAAAAAGAAGCTATCACTATTTAATGTATTTCTCCCGTAAATTTACATTTAAAGATTTCTTTTATATGGCAAGAATGGCAACAGCGATTTTCAATAAATATCGATCGTGTTACTCACATGAGTTTTCCTGTTGAAAGTCAACCTCGAGTATTAAAAAACATATTTGACAGAATTATGTTTACCTGTTTAATATGAAATTTAATATCAGATACTCCAATAAGTTAGATAACACAAAAACGTGGGCAATCTCGTTGATTTGATTTGTTTGTTTCGTATTGTACTAGTGGATAGAGTGTCATTTATTTTTCACTCATACATGATAAACAAAATTCCAACATTGTTCCTAATAATCTTTTAAAATGGTAAGTACAAGTAGTACACTTAAAAATTTTTCCTGCATAGCGATAGTATATAAACGCGTGTAGAAAGCATTGCTTGGGTTTTCTAATTTTAACCTCTTTCTTACATACATCGATTTTTTTTCTCGCTACAATAATAGCTGTGCCCCACACATATATATATATATATATATATATACAGACATATACCTCCATGCACTTAAATATGATTGAATACGGTTATTTAATAAGATCTCAGTTGGTCCACATAGATGATGATCTGGTAAGTTTTCTACATGTAAATTTAGAGAAAAACTTACTAAGATCGAGAGTATTAGTAACTTGATTATAGAGAGAGGGTTTATTATAGGTTGCTTTGAACTAAATTAACTTATAGAGATTCTACTGTATTTTTAATTTAGAAAATGATTATTTGAAAATAAAATATACTAATCTTTTGTTCTTTCTGCTTTCGAAAAGTCACAGAGAATCCAACTTACACATGAACGATCGGCATTTGTAGTTTGGGGAACCCGTAAACAGATTATTGACTGGTTACATGATAATCGTCAAGCTATAATTGAATTTGTGTCGGATAATCAATACGGTTTATTTGGAGATGAAAACAGCAATATAACTTCAGAATATCTTCAACAAGAACACTTACTACACCTCGCATTAAAACCGCCAAATGGCAATCGACATTCGAATACCACTAACATATTCTTTGCTCTTTATAACGCTAAATCTGAACCGAAACGTGGTCTTTCACTATTTAAGCATGCACCGAGATTCCGTCTAGAAATTTGTGCGGAAATTAATAATAGACCAGGACAAAATTTAGAAGATCCAATAGATAGTTGGACATGCAAGAGTGGTATTGGAATTAGACATATAATGGATCGTTTGATAGATTCCTTTCCTGGAAGTGGTGAAACGCGAAGAGAATGCCTTGATTATGAATAACGATTAATTTTTTTATTTAATGATTATGTAAATTGTAGTCCTTTTTAATTTACTAGCACATATCGTGCTTTCCCAAGTATTTAAAAATATTTCTGTAATTATAACTCCTCACTCCTTTAAATAATTTTTTTAGTATAATAATTAAAAGTATTATGTAAAGTTCCCGTTAAGACGTTAATAATAATAAGCTTTATTAATTTGAATTACGATACATGAAGAGATTCTACCTATTTACTCTTGATCGCGGCGAATTATATTGAATCATTTTTACTTCATCTCTTCAGTCTTGTGCCCATTGGCCTTGTCCGATATTTCTTCTTGCTTGATGGTGACATATCAGGACTTTCGTTCGTGGCACAATGACTGAACGATTATCACCACGCGATTAGGAGATCATTATTACAATGATCATTTTGGAATGAGAAAAATAAAAATTATCTTGAAAAAAAATTTCAAAATAGACAATATACTTTGAATAAATAATGCATTACTGATATCACTAGTCCGTGACGGATCTTATGGATCCCGTGCTTTAAACTTTTGTTGGTTAAAAAACAATCAGTTTTTAAAATAACAAAGTTGCTTATTAAACGTTGTACGTGTGATTATCGTTATTTGTAACAAATAATTCTAATACATGTATGACGGTTTATAAATGCATGCTTATAAATAATTTGTGTGCTGTAAATCTTATACTTTTAAAAAATAGTCACATTAATTTTTGAATTTGTGTCCACATCCACAACCAATAAGAATGCGCAAATTTTAATCAGCCCAGCAGAAAGCGACAATTTCTCCGTCTTATCTCTAGCTGAAAACAAACTTTAATAGTTCATTCTTACACGTCAACCTCTCTATAACGATGCCATAAATTTCGTTGTCATAAATAATGTCGTTATAGAGAGGTGTATATAAAAATTATCAAAATGTCGTTATGACTTGTATTGATTTGTTATTATGTGATCAGAAACCGGGCATAGTTACAATATTCGCGGAAATGTCATTGTTTAACTTGCAATATTATGTGTTATACTTGTGAATTTAAATCAAAATCAGCTGTTGAATAATCAAATATTGATCAATAGATCATTTGATAGTTTTCATATTCGATTCCCAGTCATTTATAAATTCTATTGTGTGAATTGATTTGTATTAAAAAATTTAATGAAAAGTTTCATCAAATAATATTGAAATTTATTCTTCTAAGTAAAATTTAAATAAATTTACAGTGCTTCAAATTTCTAATAACTTAACATATTTTTAATTGAATTATTTCATTTATAATTAAAAAATTTTTGCAATAATTTTTAATATCAAGAGAAAATTATAATTTTTATTATGTTTATTAATAAAAGTGGACCTTTTGATTCCATAATTATGAGAATTACTATATATAAAGTATAAACTTTTATTATTCTAAAAAATATTTGAATAATTTTATTAGTAAATATAAACTTTCTATATTAAAATTTTTATTAATTTTTCAGATTCGATTTTTTATTTTATTTTTTGAATATTAAAAAATCAAACTTTTATTATTAATTTATTAATAAAAAATTATCTCTTTTATTATAATAAATTATATCTTTTGTTTTGAAAGTGTGCATTATAAATCTAAATAAATGATTTAGCTTATTAATAAAAAGTCTTATATTAGATTAATTAATATATATTCTTGTTTTAGTTAAAGTTTTTATATTCTTTACTTGAAAAGAAAGTAAAGATAATCAAGATTTATATTTTTAATAATAGTTTTAGTCTTAAACTTAATAAAATATTTTGTTACTTTATGATTAAACTCTTTTTAATTATTTATTTTATTTAAAGATTTATTATATTAATATTAAAAAGTCTTTAAAATCTCTTAATTTTTTTTAATATTATAAATAATTCAGTTTATATTCTAATTAATTTTTATAAACTAAATTTAATAGTAAAATCTATTTTAATAATTAGTATATAATAATAAAACTAAAATATTTTATTTAAATAATTATAATTTATTATTATAAATATAATAAATAATAAATATTTTAATTTTTAAATAAAAAATAATTTATTTTAAATATTAAATATTATAATATCTTATATGAAATTTAAGATTAGCTTTTATATTAATTCAAAACTATTATTTAAATATTTATATAATTAAATTATTAATAATTTTTAATTTAAATTATTCAAAATTATTCAAGAATCAATTCTAATAAAATTATAAATCTAAATTTAAACTATAATTTTATTTAAAACTATTTTAATAATTTTAATTCAAACTCAAATTAATTTAAAAAATAATTTAATTCAAGTTTAATTTAATTTTTTAAATTTATTTTAAATTAAGTTCAAGTTTAATTCAAATTTAAATCTGATAAAAATTTAATTAATTAAAAATATTAATTATAATATAATAATTTATATATATTATTTTATTAATTATTAAATTATAATTTTTATTTTTATAATAAATAAAATGTATATTTTATAATTTAATATATATTTTTCAAATATTTAAATTATTTTTTAAATATTTTAATTATAAAATTCTTTTTAATAAAATATTTAATAAATTCTAATATATAATAATAATTAAAAATAATATATTAAAAATTAATTTTATTAATAAAAATTAAAATTTTTTTCTATATTAAAATTTATAATTTATTAAGAGATAATTTTTGTTTTATATTAAAATAAAATTTATTAAATATAATAATATAAAAATTTTTACTAATTAAAAATAAAATCTAATTAATAAAATTTTTATTTTAACTTTAAATTAGAATAACTTTTTAAAAAAATATAAATTAAATTATAATTTATAATAATATTTTAAAGTTAATATAAAAATTATTTTTTAATAAAATTATGAATTTTAATATAAAAAAATTTTAATTTTTATTATATTTTATTAATAAATTTAGCTTTTAATATATTATATTTAATTATTATTATAATTTTAATAAATAATTTTTAAATAATTTAATATTATTATAAGTTATTTATTATTAATTTATAAGATAATAAAAATAATAAAAAAGTAATAATAAAAGAATTAATATAATATATAATTTGAAATAAATATTTAATTTTAAATAAAAATTTATAAAAAAATAATTTTTTAAATAATAAAAATATATATAATAATAATATAATATAATACTTTAATTTTTACTAATTATAATTAATAAAATATATATTTTATTATATATAAATATTTTTAATTTTATTAATAAATATTTTTATTTTTAATTTAAAAAATAATTAAATTTTCAGATTTTTATTTATAATAAAATTATTATAGCAAAATTAATAATACTATTATAGCAAAAATTAATAATACTATTATAATAAAACTAATATTATAATATTAATTAAAGTAATATTTAGATTATAGTAAAAGAAATATAAGTATCATAATAAAAGTATTATCTATATAATTTCTAAAAATATATAAAAGTAATATATTATTATCATAATAATATAAAATTTTTTAATTCTATAATCTTTCTTTGATTATGTAAAAATTTTATTTTCTCTTATTTTATTATTTATTATATAATTATTCTTATTTTTATATAATTACATATATTTTTTTTATTATATTTATTTCTTATTATTATATTTTTATTTTTAAAATACTATATCTTATTCTTTTTATTTGAAATTTATATTTTTAATTTACATATTATATATTTTTTATATACTTAATAAAATAATATATTTGAAAATCTTTTTTAATTTTTAGTAAAATGATAAAATATCTATATAAATATTGATATTTAAAGAATTAATATAAACATCTATATAAATACTCATATAAATATCTACCTAAATATCTATCTAAATATTTATATAAATATTTATATAATATTAATATTTTGAATATTATAATAGTAAATTATAGTTATTTATAATAATATATATTTAGATAGTATTAATTAGTAATATTATAATAATTTATATATTTGAAAATATATAAAAGAATCTGCTTTTCCAACTTGAAATAAATAATTTTGAATTAAATTATTTAGAAAATATAATTAAAAAGCTTATTATTATAATAATATTAATATTTTTAAAAGATTTCTTTTCTAATTATACTAATATTCTTTTTTTACTCAGTTTTATTTTTTTAATCATATAAAATTAATTTTGATTTGAATTATAATGTTATATTAATTTTTTTGATTTTTGTTATTATTTTGAAAATAAAAGATCTTTATTATAAATAAGTCATATTCTTTTATTTTATTTATTTTATTATTTTAAGAATAAAAAATCTTTATTATAAATAAGCTATATTTTTTTAATTATTTAATTTTTGTTTATCTTAATTTTATTTTCTTTAATTATAGTCTTCTTTGATTAATAATAGTTTTACTATTTAATTATTTTAAATCCTAAACTATATCAATTACTAGTAAATTTACTAATTAATTTTTATAATTTTCTTAATTTATTTTATTCTTTTATTATTTATTTGTCTCTTTTTAAAAATAATATCTGTAGATATTAATATAAATCTTAAAAACTTTGTCAGTATTAAAAATATAGTCTAATTTCTCTCTCTTTGTTTTTTAATTAATTTAGTCTCTCCTAATTCAATATTATTAAGATAAATTCAAGTGAAAATTCACTTATTAGATTTGCTGTAATATATTTTTGATGTCTTTTTTGTAGAGAAAGATCCTCTTTATATACTTTTTATTATATTTATACTTTTTTTGATTAGTTATTTCATTATTTAGTTTAGTTTTTATCTTTTCTTAATTATAATCTTCTTTAATTAATAGTAATTTTATTATTTAATTATTTTAAATTCTAAATTATATTAATTATTAGTAGCTTTACTAATTAATTTTTATAATTTTTTTGATTTATTTTATTCTTTATTATTTATTTACTTTTTTGAAAGATATTATTCATAGATATTGATAAAGATCTTAAAAATCTTTATTATTATTAAAAATATAATCTAATTTCTTTCTTATTATTTTTTAATTAATTTAGTCTCTTCTAATTTAATATCATTAAGGTAAATTCAAATAAAAACTCACTTATCAAATTTACTATAATATATTTTTAGTACTCTTTCTATAAAAAAAGATTCTCTTTATATATTCTTTATATTTTAAATTCTTTTTATATTCTTTTATATCTTTTTTTTAATTATTTAAATAATTAATAAATAATTATGTCTTGAGTTTTCATAATTACTTATTATTCTTTTATTAGACTATTTATTAATTATTATTTGAAAGTATATCAAAATTCTAATTACTCTATTAGAATATTCTCTCAATACTTTTACTTCTATTATCATTTTCTTTAATCTGATTTCTTTTTATTATTACTGTAATAACATATATTTCTTTAATTTTATAATTTTTTGAACTTGAAAAATTTGACCAATCAATTGATCTTTAGAAGATATATGATTTTGA
>CAJVPS010002307.1:0-12657 GCA_910591765.1 Ambispora leptoticha | reverse complement strand
AAAATATCTTTTTTTTAAAAAAAATAATTTTATTTTAATTTTTTTAGTAAAGTAATACTCTATTTACTATTAAATTAAAGTATAATAAAATAATTAAAATAATATAAAAAGTGAATTTAAATTATTTTTTATTCAATATAAAAAAATTATAAAGATTAGTTAAAATTTAAATAATTTTTATTAGAAATAATTATTAATTTTATATTGATATATTAACCTTTTTGTAATAATTTATATTATAGATAAATTACTTGAATTTTACTTAATAAAATTATAAAATATTATTTAAAGTTAAAAATTAATAAAAAAATAATTAATAAAATCTTAACTTTAAATTTCTTAGTATAAATAAGCTTTATTTTAGTTATAAGACTTAGATTTCTTATATTATTACTTGAAAGTTAAATATTAAATTTATAATTTTTATTATATTTATACTTATTTATATTATTTTATTTTATATAAATAATATAATTTTATATAAAAATTATAAAATTATATTTTTTTAATAAATAATTAAATAATAATAATTAATTATATTAGAAATTTATTTAAATAAAAAATTTATTATCAAAAAATCAATTAATAATTACAAATAAATAATTATTTTCTATTAAGTATTTATATTAATAATAATAATCTTTTGTTTGATAAAAATATTATTATATAAGTATTATTCATATCATTTATTTTAATTTTATAATTAATTTTTTAGTAATTAAAAATAAGAATATTTTATATAATCTTTAGATAATTTGATGAGTAAAATATTTTATTCTTAATATAAGATAAAACTTATATCTAATTTGTCATTATTTTTTATTATATATTGAAGAATAGCTAGTAAAAATAAAGTAAATAATAGTATCTTGATTTTTAATAATTATTAAATATTTATATTTTTATATAATTGATATTTTTAGATTATATTATTAGATAAACTAATATTTATTATTAATTAAAAAATGATCTGCTTCTATTATTTGTTAATTAATTTTAAAAAAATTAATTTGCTTTGATTTTTATTGACTGTTCTTTCAATATATGAGAATATAAAAGTTAATATATTAAGAAAGATTTAATTTTAGATTTAATAATAAATTTTTTTGTTATAAGATTAGTACATGTATAAATCCCTATTGTCTTCTTTTTTCAGTTTAATTCTGATATAAAAATTATATATTAACTTTATAAATTTAATCCTGAAAACAAGCTATCTCTTTTCTAAAGCTAAACTTTTTGCAAAAAGTACAAGTAGCTTATTTTTGGATTTATAGTATTATTCAAATTTCAAGCTTGATAAGTAAATATTTTCCTAAAAAATTTCTAATTAGTGACTTTCTTACATAGACCTATTAAACTTATGATTCTAAGAACTTTCAATATAATGAATTTTTGAAAATTTTCATCTTGAATTTAGAAAATTTGCAGCTTCAAACTTATCTGACTAATCTTAACAAGATAAATCTTTTAAATTATACGTAATAATAATTTGATACTGTAATTATGAAAATTGGCATTTAGTATTAATCTATAAAAATATCAACTTAAAATATTTTTTATTATTCCATGTTTGACAATAAGATAAAAAGATAAATATATACACAAATTTTTAAATTATAAGTCCGGTTGAGAACTCTTATGATTAAAATTTTTTTATAAAGAAAATGTATGTAATTAAATAAAAACCAACTAATAGCCTAAGATCTGATAGACGAAACTAATGAATGATCTAATAGTATACAAGAAATTAAATTTATTATCAAAGAAAAGAATAATATTATTTGCATACTGATATACTATAAATTATTTAAAACATATTTTCTAAATTAAGTTATGGTGAAATTGCTGAAGTAAATAAATTTAACTTTACTAAATTTATAAAATTCAACTAATTCAACTATTGTTAGTTTAGAATTTTAATAATATAACATTATATCATTTGATAATAATAATATAATAAACTTCTTACCGGGAATTAAATCAAAAACTTAATCCATAAATGTTTTTAATAAAGATTATTCGATAATATTCATGGATTAAATTTTGAATATTTACTTCTTAGTTGAGAGATTTTATAAAACCCTAACTTTTGAAGGTATGAAACATCAAAAAATATTAGGAAATTGAAAGTATGAAATATGTATATAAATTAATCACACAGCTTAATAAAATTCTTTAATAATGTAAATTATAAGAGAGAAATTTTTTTAAAAAATTTCTTATAAGTAGTTTAATCTTACAGAATTAGCTATATATATACATACATCTAACTGCAAAGTTATATAAATACATATAACTGCAAAGTTATATTATTGTATAAAGCATATATAATAATAGCTTAGAGGCGAAGACAAGATATATATAGATAAGTATATTAAGAAAAGTTTGAAATGTATTCAACGATAAGCGTCCATGAGTACACTTAAAACGTTATTATCATTTACATTCGCTATAGGAGGTTGGTTATTAAAAATATTAATTCCAATAATGATGTTTTACGTCATGCTCAAATAAACGGCTGAGGGTTGCTGTAGATTTTGTTGTTTCTGTTGGTTATTAGGTTGATTCATTCTTTTAGCTTGAAGTTATGATAATTTGAAATGAGTTAAAAAAAGTTTGCAAACTTTGTTAAAAACGAGAAGAATTTACTCTTTGTGAGAGTGTTTGGTTTTATATTCTTCATAATTAGAGCTGTGTGATTATTACATGTATTCACAGAATATTGATTGATTGCGACACTGATAAGAAATCATAATTTTATAATATATATGTACTGTATTTTTTGTTTTATGTTACGTGTACTTTGATTTTATAATGAGTGAAACTATCAATTCTTAAAAAATGAAAAGTTTTCACGTATTTTGCATAATAACATTTTACTAAAAGGTTTTTTAAGAGAAAGATCCTCCAACAGAACTCAAGAATGCAAAACTCATCCGTAAATAAAAACATGATGTATATAACTTTCGAAATTTTAAAAGAAATAAGGCATGGTTTCGCAAAATTGGTATTCTAATACAACAAATTTTCGGCGACGTCATCAGCATCAACATCCAAATATAAATCCAAAGAAAAATAACGTTCAGATCAAAAAACAATATAATGGAAGAAATTTAAAAGAATAATTGAAAGAAAAATCGCTGAAGGTAAAGTTACGATTCATGCACATAAAGAAATAATTTCAATTTTCAACTAAAAAAGACGAGGATTATGCAATAATTTATTGGCAAAGAATATTTTCTATTATTGTATTCAACTTTTAGACGATTTTATAAGAATTCCCATCTAAATTAGAAATTAAGTTTCAATAATATTTATTTTAACTTTACACAAGCAGTTTTTCGCAAGTTTGCTATCAAATGGATAATTACTGATGATCTCAATAGAACGAGTTTTTCTGGTGGAACTGATGTAATTTAAAAACAGATACAATCCGTGCAATTAGAGAGAAAATATAATACATGTATATCCAATTGCTTTTTTATTTTATTCATTTTATTAGAATTCAAGTCGGTTGAAATCGAGTCGAGCCAAATTCAGGTTATATAAATACTAACTCGAATCTTTTAATTTTATACTCGGGTCGAAATACGAATATTTCCCAAACCTGGCCTGGATTCGACCTCTTCGGAGCACTAATGTACTCTTCATCTCATTAATTAATTATTCAATCATTTAATATATGTGTAACAAAGTTCAAAATATTGTCAAAAGTTCTTTTAAATACTTATTCGGAATGTGAATGTGTTTCGCTGATATTTTCTTACCTCTCTTTCAGTGAGGTTTTAAATTTCTCTTCAAATCAATCAGGCGAATGCTATATTTATTAACTAATACGCTTGGTTTGACTGGTTCTATTCGAACTAAAATAAAACAAAACCGTTATCTTCTCACATCTCGTCCAATCTTCAATATGGAAACAGTCTACTGTTCAATTAGTTGGCTGTTTAAATCACAATGATCTGCTGGTTTTATTGGAGAAATTCCACATGATCAACACATACATCACATCAAAAAATTTATACTCCATATAAACACGACCTCAGATTAGAAAAAAGTCTGACTTTAAAGAGGTTGTGACTGTATATTAGTCGAAATTCTATGCTTTATTTCGGAGGTGGAAAAGGTGTGATTGTAGAAGTGTATGACTGCATTATTATCGTGTTCGTGAAAAATGATCAAAACAAAAATGTTTATTTCTAAATGGCAGTTGAATAGAAGGACGATTCGAAAAATAAATATATCAGTTTCAATTGAAATATATTTTTATCTTTATGCTACTATTGTTTAAATATTATTAAATATGCTTATGTTCCTCCATCAATCAATCCCTTTTTCAGGTCCGCAAGTAATTTACGATTCCACTGTTGACGACAAGACAAGGCATCTTTACCCTCAACCTTATTAGAGACCAGATTCCAGTCTAAACTTGGCATTTGCTCCAACACAGCATTTAAAAGTTGAAGCCGTTGGCTATTTGTCCATTTTGCCGAGCTTGTTTTCTGTTTTGACTTTGTTTCCTCTGGTTTCTCTGATTCTGCCTTAATTGTTGCAATATTGTCTTCGGAAAAATTTTTCGAGGTTGTTTGGTTTTTAGTTAAATATTTTTTGGTTTGTATTTTGGGCATTTTTCCTTCGGTGATAAGAAAAGATTTTTGAAACAACGTAAATGATTTAAATATAGAAATTTTGTCCTTTTCATGTCGATTAAATATTAAAATTATCCAGCTTAATTTATTATGATTTCTTGTGGCCGATCTTGATAAATTGTTTGATGTATTGAGAGTAAATAAAATATTACACCAGTAATAGCTTGTTTATTCAAGCGATAGTAATTTACAATTAATCATTATTATGATAGATTTTTTATTATTCTGACTTTGCATACCAAAACTTTGAAAATAAAAATACACGAGAAACAATCTACCAAAAAATTGTAATATTTTGTTAAGTCTTAAATTTTTTTAAATTGTGCTTTATTAAAAATTGAGGCGTGAGACGTCTAGATATGGTTTCTTAATATTATACTATAATTCAATTCAATAATATCTGATAAAAATGGCATCATTTTACGAAGTTTTTGTGACGCTTGATACGTATGTCTGAATTTGTCAATTGGTCTTCTAATCCGACTTAGTTTAGTCTTATGGGAAGACTTGGCGAAACGTGATTCTAAGATTGAGTCAGAATAGTGAAGAGACAGATATTTTCTCGGGTTGAATGCATAGGAATCTGGAAACATATGTTAGGAAATAACGGCAGGAAAGAAAAGCATCAGACGAAATTTAAACCGTGAAACTGACAACGAAGCAATACATCGGCAAAATAACTTCGGAATTTTGTCATGAAATACGAAACTGAAGAAAGCCCAAATTTTCTTCTTTACCGAACTCTCTTATTGCCTTTCATCAAATTCCTCATGCCTTTCCGTCCATTAGTCGAAATTGAAAAATCACTATTCAGTAATATATTTGGCAACCATTCCTCAGCTGAGTAATGGTTGCCAAATATATTACTGAATAGTGGTTTTTTTAATTCGACCAGTGGATTTGTCAGCCTCCGAATCATTTTGTATGTTTGTTACTTGTAAATGAAAGCTCGTTACAATAACATTTTTTATAACATACATCAAATCTCTTCAGTTCGGTTCAAATCGGGTTTGTGAACAATCCGACCCGAACCGAAAATTTTCGGATCGGGTTAGACATTGGCGAACCGACCCGAACAGATACTATTCGGATCGGGTCGGGTTGACCCGATAATTAATGAGCTCGGGTCAAATTTTTTAAGAGGCAAACCAATTAAATCGCAAGACCAATGCGTAACATGAAAATTCGTTTAAATTAAAATTTTTGCCTGAATTGCTTTCGCATTTACTAATTTCTCCCCGAATTTTTGATAAATTAATCATGCGATATTGAACTATCAATAAAAATGCAAACAAATCTGATACTAAGAAGTGAAAAATATAAGAAATTTATTCATAAGACCTTTCTTGGTGTATTAATAAAAAAATGTACAGAAAAATTTTAAATATAACCCAGATCTCAAATTTTAACTCAAACTTCAATTCATCCCAACTTTTATAAACAATCTTTAATATTAATTATATTGCAAGATGTTTTTTTTGGAATTAATATTATATGATTTGATTTTGTCCAGTCAGTAATATTTTTTTTACATGATTTATATGAATTTCCTTAATATAGGATTCTCTTTTAATATAATATATTTTCTTGTACTTCAATAAGTATTTTTTCAAATAAAAAATTGAATAACTTGATATTTTATATAAATAAATAATTTTTCAAGATGTGTTAAAAGATAAATTATTAAAGATTCAATATTATTAAATAAATAAGTAAGAATATTTATAATAAATTATTCTTTAAATATTTTGATTTAAATAAGACTTTATTCTATCTCTTTTTTGTATTATAAAATAATTAACATATAAATATTTTTCTTAGTTTAACAATTATTTTATATAGTTAAAGATAGAAATTGAAAATATATAAATGAAAGTAGTATTATTTTTAATAATACAAGAATGAAAAATAAAGTATTAAATAATTAATATAATATTAAGTAATTTCTTAAATTATAATTATCTCATATATAATTGATTAATTTGAACTTTAAATTAAAAAATTATTATAGTTAATTAATCTGAATTATAAATTAAAGAGTTTTAAATAAGTATATTCTTATATAATTTGATTTTGAATTTTTAAGTTATTAAGTTTATAAATAAAAATTAAATATTTTAAATATAAAATAATATAATTCTAGTATTTGATTATATATTTTAGTTTTATTTTAATTTAATAAATTAAAATAAAATATCTTTGTTATTTATTATTTTTTTTTATTTTTTATTTTTATTTTTTTTATTTTTTATTTATATTATAATTTTTTAAATTTTACTATTATTATAATAGTAATAAATACAGAATTCTATATATTTTTTTTATTATATTCTTATAAATTTTAAATTTTATTTTTATAACTTTTCTTTATAATATAATTTTATACTTAATTTTATTTGATTTAATAAGAAAATATATTTATAATAATATTTTATATAAAAAAAATATATTATAAAAATCTTTTTTAATAGATTTTATATTTAAATATATATAATATTTTTACAAAAATTAAAAATATTATAAATATTATAAATTATAATATATAATATTTTCTTTTTTTTTAATAAATTCAAAAAATTTAAGTTTCAATTTAATTCAACTTTTTTTAATAAAAAAATATTTGTTTTATAGATAAATAAATTTATATTTATAATATAATTTTATAAAAAATTTTGTTAATAATTTGCTAGTTTTGAGATTAAATTAAGATTTAAATCTCTTAGATTTATTATATAAAAGAAAAATATTATATATTATAATTTATAATAATTTCAAATTATAATTATAATTATATTTATATAAAAATATTTATATAAATAATTAAAATTAATTCTTGAATAGTTTAGAAAAAATAAAATAATTAATTATATAAATATTTAAATAAGATTTTTAAATTAATTCAAGAATTAACTCTGAAAAATATATATATATATAGATATATCTATGTATATTATATATATAGTTACTAATCAATATATAATTATATATATAGTTAAGTTCATAAATTATTACTAATTAAGATATTTTATACTTAATAAATAATAATAAATTAATATAATTATACTGATATAGAATAAATATATATAATAATAATAAATATTTATATATTTATTATTAAAGTTCTACATAAGAATATAAAATAAATATATATATAAATATCTATATATTTATAATTAAAGTTCTATATAGAAATATTTAATCAAATTAGTTATATTATTAATTTTAATAATAGTATATAAAATATAAATATTATAAAAATTTTAAATATTAATATAATAATTTAGTAATTAGATATAAGTTATATTTATATATATATTTAAATATTTTAATTGAAGTTAAATAAATATTTTTTGATATAAGCTTTGAAAATCTAGAAATTATTAATACAAGTTCACTCAATATTAATTCATTTAAAAGTTAACTTATATAATATAAAGCAAAATTAGATCTTTTTAATAATATATTAGCATAGAAGTGTATTAATAATATTAATTTAATTACTTGATAAATTATAAATTTTGTATAAGCAGTATCTTAATTAATATAATTAATTTAATATATCTTAATAATTCCAATATTATTTGCAGTTTACAAATATTTCATAATGAAAAAAAAGTTAGTTAAGTAGTAAGTATATTTTGAAATTAGTTATATTTATAGTAATTATAAATTATAAACTCTTTTAGATAATCAAAAAAAATTATCAAAAAAAAATTAATAATAAAATAAATATCAATTAATATTATACTTATAATGAAAGTGATAAAAGTAAATATCAGAATAATAATAAAAGTTCAGAATGATAATAATAATAAATAATTTAATATATCAGATAATAGTAATAATATATTAGAAATATCAAGTGATAGTGATAATTATTAATAAATACATATAATAGTTATAAAAATAAAATTATTATTAGTTTTTATAAATTTATATTATATATTTAATTACTATATATATATATATATATAGTATATATAGATTATTATATATATTATATATATATAGTATATATAGTATGTATAGTAATATATTATATATATATTTATTTATCTTTATATATATAATAAAATATAAATTTAAATAAATTAAAAATTTATTAATTTTAAAATATAATACCTAAATATTTAAGAATATAATTTGAATATATCTTAAACTTATTAAATTTTGAATTTAATTATTAATTTTTTATTAGTTTATAAATATATTATAATGATATGATTTCTATAAATTTATAAATTAGAATAGATATAATTATAAGAAAATAATTAATTTATACTATTTCAAGTACTTATTATAAAAATTTTGTCAACTTTTTCATTATATATTAATCAATTTTATGTATTATATATATCCTTACATAGAAATAAATCTATATAAAAATTTCTCTCTATAAGAATCATATTTCAGTTCCTGACTGGATTCTTATAGAGAATTTAATTTATTTCTATTACATATAGATATTCATAACTATAAATTAAAAAATCTATTTTGTATAAAAAGTTTTAAATAATTCAACTATATATTTAAGAAAATCAGAAAATTGATAAAATATAAATTGCATTTATCACTTATAAAATATAATAAAGAATAAATTCTAAACACAATATTTTAAAAAACATAAAATAATAAAAAAAAACTTAAATAAACCATTCTAAATTGTTAACTTGCCAACAAGGACAAGTAATAAATATTATGAAATAACACAATTGTCATTTGGTTTCAATTTTTGTTTTGCAAGAGCACACCCGCCCTTAGCTGATTTTAAGTACCATTCGTAGGCTTCTTTCTCGTCTATTTGTGTTCCAATACCATTTTGATAGCAAAAACCAAGATTAAGCTGCCCACTTGCATTTCCACCTTCTGCTGATTTCAAATACCATTCGAAAGCTTTTCTCAAATCAATTTGAGTTCCTATACCAACTTGATAACAAACACCAAGGTTGCATTGCCCTAAAGCATTTCCACCTTCTGCAGATTTTAAATACCATTCGAAGGCTTTATTTTCATCCTTTTGAGTTCCTATACGATTTTGATAACAAAAAGCAAGATTGGATTGTGCACTTGCATTTCCGCTCTCCGCCGATTTCAAATACCATTCGAAGGCTTTTCTGTTATCTTTTCGTACACCAATGCCATTTTGATAACAAAAACCAAGGTTAAATTGTCCATTTGAATTTCCATCCTCGGCTGATTTCAAATACCATTCGAAGGCTTTTTCGTCATCTCTTCGTATGCCGATGCCATTTTGATAACAAAAACCAAGATTAAATTGTCCTCTTGTGTTTCCACCTTCTGCTGATTTCAAGTACCACTCGAAGGCTTTCTTCTTATCTTTTTGAGTTCCTACACCATTTTGATAACAAACACCAAGATTAAACTGACCTAAAAAATTTCCATCCTTCGCCGACTTCAAAAACCATTCGAAGGCCTTTTTATCATCTTTTGGTACGCCAATTCCATTTTGATAGCAATAACCAAGATTAACTTCTCCACTTGCATTTCCGCCCTCCGCTGATTTCAAATACCATTCGAAAGCTTTTGTGTCATTATTTTCTATTGCAATTCCCTCGCTATACGTATGGCCGAGTAAGCATTGAGCCCTTGAATCTTCATTATGAGCACATTCATTATAGAGTTTGTATGCCATTAAATGATCTTGTTCAAGAATAATTCCATTATGATATAGAAAGCCCAAAAATGTTTTATACTTGTTATTATCTTGCAAATCCTGTAAATAACTTCTAAACTCGGCGTGTAGTTGGGCATTTTTATCATAGTGAGTTTTCAAAGAAGTGCCTAGTTTTATTTTATCTTCAAGTTTATCAAATTGCTTATGAAAAAGAACGAATAAATCCTCAACTAAATTTTCGAATTGTTTATTTTTGTTGGATGAGCCGTCTGAATCTACTTTATTGCGAAATCCATTTTTTAAAACCTCGTCAGGAGCATTTGATGTGAAACTTTCATTAGACAAGATTAAAAAGAAATCATCGGTTTCCAAGGCAAGTGAATTCGGCGCAAAATCTTCATTGGACAAATCTGAAAATGACTCTTTCGAAATTATGGTAAATGAATCTGTAGTCCACTCTACCTTTTCAAGATATATGTTTACTTCATAGATATCTGGGCGAGTTGTTGGTTCATCATCCCAGCACGCTTGATAAAGATCAACATAGCTATCTGGAGTTCCATATATTTTTTTTTCTTTTTCTGATGAGAAACAAAAAGCATCTTTATATTGAATAGTCGGAGGGTGTCCACTAGTAATAACCCAAAATAACACACCAAGGCTGAAAATATCGGATTTTTCATTCCGTCTGAAATTACCCATATCTCTTAAAAATGCCGGATCAATATAGCTTATTATGCTCGGATTTAAATGCGATTGTTCATTTGTAAGCTTTGAGAAAGCTAAATCTGAAATTTTAACTTCACCCTTATGAATAAGAACATTATTATGATTCTAACATTAAAATAAATAAGCATAACAAACATATTAGCATTAGATTTGCCATAATATTAAAAATACTATATAAAGTTTTTTTTTCTTAAATGACTTACTAAATCACGATGAATAATACCTTCTTCATGAATACACTCTAATCCTTTTGCAAGTTGCTTTGCTAAGGATAGTTTATCGTTCCCGTTCATGTGTGCAAAATTGAATTTTAAATAATCTTTAAGCGTGCCACCATCAGCATACTTTAAAACTAGCATATATTTTTGAGAATCTAGGTCTAAAGGAAATTTTTTTAGTTTGTTTCAAAAAATCGGTTGATGCTTCTGTTACAATAAATTTACCTTTGGTGACTCCATAAAAACGAATTATATTTTTATGGTCATTAATTTTAATAAGGATTTTTAGCTAAAGATTAGATTAAATGTAAGCTTTCTGACATACTAAATTTTTGTTTTTCAATAATTCTTTAAATTCTAAAGTACCTCTTGAATAAATTGCTGATAAATTACTCCTTTAGCATCTTCTTTGATATGTAGACACTTCAGAACTACTGTCAGGCCATCATTTTTATCATTTTTTAATTCAGCTTTTAAAATTTCCCCAGACGCTCCGTTCCCAATTGCTTTTTTATTGAAGAATTTATTAAAATTGAAATGATTTATTTGAGTTTCAGAAATTAAGTCTTCCATCCAAGATGATGACATTATTTCGAATGCATGTGTTTGTTAACGTTTAGCCTTGGCATTAATATTAACGTTAATACGTGCAGACCATTCGATAATCGACACGCAACTGATCTGCATTTAATAAAAAGCATGTGTAACAGTTGGAACGTTTATGAATGTTATTTAAATTCTGCAAGTGCATCTATCTATGGATATGATGTTTACTAATTTATCCTCTAAGTTTTGATTAGTCCAGAATATTTAAGATCATTATTAGCGTTAGGTTAGATTTAAGAAAAGAATTATATATGAAATTGTAAAAATAAGCATATGTTTTTCCGTTTTTTACATTTCACTTTAATTTTTAGTGTCGTCAAAAAAATTTGTGCTTGGATTCAGCCAGCCAATCCACGATGTTATTTTTACCTGTGTCCAATCAGAACTTGGTAACTACATGTACACTCACTGGACAAAAGTTTGGAATCGGTGGTGATCGACATAAATAAAGGGGAGCTGCATCGTTATTTGTGCAACACACAGACGTCCCAATTTTAGCTCTTTAGAAAGCTAATATCTTAAGCTCTGAAACGATATAAAAAACTATGCCAAACTCAACCAATACTCGCGAGGTAGTCGGCGCTTGGAAGTGTGGTTTTTCCGAACAAAAAATAGGAGTAACTCTAGGACAACCCAAACCACAGTTGCTGCCCGAAGCGGTAGACCACCAATATTAAACGATAGAGATACCCGAAGAATAATCACCATTGTAAAAGATAACCGGCAACAATCAGTTTATAAAATTACTGAAAAATTCAATACTGGTTTGGAAATTTCGGTTAGTTCTAAAACCATACGTCGTAATCTTCACGAAAGT
>CAJVPS010002306.1:0-12662 GCA_910591765.1 Ambispora leptoticha | reverse complement strand
GTTGTGCATAGTATTGTTGCTGTAATGCAGTATAAGTTATGACAAGTTGTGATTTTTATTAAATTTTTTAATAAATTGCAATATATAGTTGCAATATAAATATTATAGCATAATAATTATAGCTATTATCTTTATATCATATATTATATATATATATATTTATTATAATATTCTTATTAAAAAAAATAATTATTAATAAAAATATATTATAAGATTTTGTTAATAGTTAATATATATAATTTTATTAAATATTAATTTTAATTAATTTAATTATAAAAAGATTTTAAGAAAAATAATTTAATAATTAACTTAATATATTTAATATTAGATAAGAAATCAAAATAAAATTAATAAATTTCAAAATAAGAACAAAAATAAATAAATAAAAATAAAATTTTAAATTTTAAATATAAAAGTAAAAAATAATAAACTTTTTAAGATATAATTAAATTATATATATTTTAATATAATTATAAATTATTATATATTATAAAAAAATAAAAGTATTATTTTAATTAAAAAATAAAATGTATTATTAATAATTAATTTTTATTAATTATTATTAATTATTAATATAAATAATAAGAATTAATTTAATTAATTAAAAATTAATAATTAAAAAAATTAATTCTAATTAATAATTCAAAAAACCAATTATTATTAATAATAATTAATAAATAATAATCAATTTTATATTGAATTAATAATTTTAATAAGAAAATATTTAATTAATTCTTTTAAAAAAATATTTTTAAATTGAAATAATTTTATAATTTTTAATTAAACTAATATTAATTAATTTAAAAATATTTATTAATTTATCTTTATTAATTATTTTATCTTAAATAATAATTTCTTTATATAAAAAATAATTAATAATAGATATTTTTTAATTATTATTTATATTTTCTTTTTTTATTAATTAATATTTTTTTAATTATTTATTAATTTAATAAGTAAATATTAAAAAATAATTATTAATAAAATATTATTTAAGTTTATATATATATTTGTTATTAAAAAATCTATTGCTAATTTTATTTATTTGATTTAAAATAATATAAAGATTTTTTATTAATTGATTATTTATTATTATATAATATATCTTTAATTTTATTTTATTTATTACTTCTTTTATTTATATTTATTAATTAATATATTTAATAAAATTATAATTTTATTTATTTGATTGGTATAATAAGATAAGAAAATTTATTTGATTGATATAAGACAAGAAAATTTAAATTAATTTGATTTATTCTTATATATAGTAATAACCAAAAGTAATGCATCAGGGACTAAATTTCTTAATAAATATAGTAAAAATTGAAATTTTCTCTTTATATTAAAATTTATAATTTTATTAAGAATAATTTTTTATTTTTATATTAAAATAAAGTTCATTAGTTGTAGTTTGACATATATTTTTTTCAGATTTTTTTCTGAAAGAGTTGTTCTAATTGTAAAGTTAGTGCAAAAATTTTTATTAAGCACTAACTTTACAATTAGAATAACTCTTTCAGAAAAAAATATATGTCAAACTACTTTATTTTAATATTAAAAATAAAAATTATTTTTTAATAAAATTATAAATTTTAATATAGAGAAAATTTCAATTTTTACTATCGCTACCCCGATGCGTTGTCCATTGAGTATGTAATACGAAAATAAATTCGGAAGTTTCTTTTAACATCGGTATTTATTTATATAAATATCAAGTGGTAAGGTATCCAATAAAAATAATAAATCACCAAAATCAAGTGTATAAGATCTTTTGGTCTACCTTAAATAAATTCTTCAACTGTGCTCAATAATAGTAATAATGTCAACTTCGCACGATGCAATTAGCAGTGCTGACCGCAGTGGACAAGACGGCGCTGCTGGCGCCGACATTGACCAATTGCTAAATTTGATTGATACAGATTTGGCCGCCTTTACCCACCAGAATTTGAATGGTTCTATCCCACAAGGCAGGACTTGGGATCAACAAAACAATAGAGTTCCAGCTTCAAATTATACGAATCTATCAAATAATAATATATCTAATGCTATTGACCTACAATCTACGACAACAAATCGAACCTCTTCGCAGAGTTCTCAAATTTCACAAATGCCTGCTTTATCATATAATAATAATAATACCTCGAGTGGTCTACCTCAACCATACAATGGTTTCCCTCAGCCTTATAATAATCCAACGCCTCAAACTTATACTGCATTACAGCAACAATACTATGCACAACATTATTTTCCATATCAACAATATCACAATTCCCAAAATTATCATCCTACTTATTATCCTTCATATCCTCAAGATTTGACATCGCAAGGGTGGCTATCAAACTCTCAAGCATACTCAAATGTAGGTTCAAGGCCATTACCAAGACCGCCCGGCACCACTACACCATATTCGAATGCACCGATAACATATATGAATCCTTATAATTATTACAGCTCTATTGCAGGAGCTCAGTATCATTCCATCCCAAATAATGGAACTGTTGTACCGTCATCAACTTCAACATCACAATATAATATACCTCAAAAAGTTATCATGCCTGATTTTACTACATATGTTGATCCCTCCTCCTCTTCGACTCCTGTTGTTATATCAGAAACTGATTCTACACATAATAATTCTCATAAACCAATTCCACCGCCAATACATATTGGGGGGACAACCAATATTAATAGCCCAAATGTAGAGTATCCTACGCAATCAACCGGTCAATCAGCAGCATTACCGTATGATGCTTACCCAGCTGACAGGTGATTATTAATAACAAAAGAATCTTAATGTAAAAATTTTTACTAACAATATTGATTGACAGTGGTGAGGGAATATCTGTTCAATCTAATCTTACTCGACCAGCATCAATGAATTATCCGTCCGGAAAAGAACCGATATATTATTCAGAAGATTTATCATCCACAAATAAAGTGCCTCTATCCCATACGCTAAATGGAATGATGAATCATGCTTTGCTTTCTAATATCGCTTTAGCTTTTCGAGCAACCGTTAAACTAGGAACTCATGAAAATGGTGCTTTGGAGTATCCAGAAAGTTTTACTGGGGCAGATGCAGTGGTATGAAGCGATCATTTATATTTATTCCTTTATTCTCGATTCTTTCAATTATCATTTTTTTTTGCTCAATATTTTTTTTATAAATTGTCGTTTTTAGATTTATTAAGGTTAGAATTACTACTCTATTTTTAGCTTTTTTAACTATACTCTTTATTATCCATCCTCCATTTCTCTTATCTTTTTCACTTTAGTCGACAATACACTCACTTTTGCCCCCATCTACTCCACGACGCATCGCATTAAATATGGCACGATCCTTAGAAGCACAATTATATTTTCATTCGGTTGATTGGTCGATAAGTAGTGTTATAAAGGATACCCAAGATGAAGTATATACTTTTCTTAATCCAAGCCCTGGTACACCAACTGCATTGGAATGGGATGAAGATTTTCCAACTGGTGTTTTTCCTAGTGTTGGGAAATGCTATAGTTCTCGATGTGGTGTTGATGGTAAAGGGTGTTATTCAAGGACTTGTCTGAATTATACTCCATCAGAGGTAAGATTTTTTTTAATTTTTATATTTTATGTTTTAAGTTTTGTTAATTTATTTATATTTTAGGAGGAGGTAGAGATTCGTTCCGAAGTTACATTAAATAGGCAACTAAGTGTAACATCCGAGATTTCAGATACCTCTGTAAGTATTAATTAAAAGCCATCTTCTAGCTTAAAGCAAATGTTTATAATATGATTGTATTCTCTGTATAACAATTAAGACGCTGGTGACACGACCCCAAGAACGCACTTGGATTGGCTCTGTGCCCAAAGAAATATCTGATAAAATAGATAAAGATGAGAGAAAAAGACAGGAAATTATTTATGAAACAATTTATACCGAAGAGGATTATGTCACAGATTTAGACTTGTTAGAAGAGGTATTAATTTTGTCAGTGCTTCAAAATAATTCTTAGAAATTAAGTTTTTTAATTTTCTGTTCGCTAAAAATTTACATTAATATAGCTATACGTAAAGGGCCTCCGTAAAGCTTCACCGCCAATTATTCCACAAGTTCGTTTTGAAGCTTTTATTCAAGATGTATTTTTCAATGTTTTTGAAATACGCAAGCACAACAAACGCATGCTAGAAAAACTACGAGAAAGGCAGCGAGAGGGGTACATCGTAGAAAAAATTGGAGATATATTTTTGGAATGTGCATT
Source organism: Ambispora leptoticha (assembly GCA_910591765.1). NCBI lineage: Eukaryota > Fungi > Glomeromycota > Glomeromycetes > Archaeosporales > Ambisporaceae > Ambispora > Ambispora leptoticha. Next base: position 8,420 of record CAJVPS010002306.1, on the reverse strand, counting down.
AGATTTTGGAAACGATTATATTTTGTATAATGGACATTTTCCGCTAGCTGACGCTTATATTAAAGACATGAAAAATAAAAATCCCGAATTCAGGAGCTTTTTGGAGGTATTACCAATAAATCAATTGTTATTCTTTTTGTGATGTTGATGTGCAAAGAAATTATTGTATTTTATCGTCAGTTAATTGTGACAATAAATATCAATATCTACCATCGATAATATCTAACATCAATTTACTATATTTTCATATTTAATTATAGTCATGCTCCAGAAGACCGGAGGCACGAAAGCTTGATTTCCGGCATTTTGTGCAACGTCCTACGCAACGTTTACAACGTTACACTTTGTTACTTGAGCAAGTCATCAAATACACGCCTAAAGATAATCCTGATAGAGAAGTATTGGAAAATGCTTGGCAAACTATTAAGGAGTTATGCCGGGAAAGCGATACGAAAGTGCACGAAGCAGAAAAGCGATTAAAAATAATGGAGCTTGAACGTAAACTTGTAAAAAAGAACGGAGAGATTTGTGTAAATATTTTGACTGTTGAATTACTGTTAGTTTTTAAAGATAATTATGATCATTAATTCATTCATTGTGCTTTGCTCTATATTAGCCGGAGTTAAGACTTCTAGATCCTAATCGAACATTAGTTTTCAAAGGGGAATTAAAAAAGAGACGTTTGGAATGGCTTGAACTTTATGTTTTTCTATTTGATCATTATTTTGTGATGACAAAACCAAGAAAAGGAAATGATGGAGAAATCAAGTATCAAATATCAAAAAAGGTATAATAAATTGTTTTTTGCTTCCTGTTATTCTTTACGACATTAGTAAAGTAAATTTATCATTGGTTAGATTATTCCATTGGAGATGCTAAAGGTAGATACTTCCCCGGAACAATCACAATTAAGAACATTTAAACTTATTGACCCTCGTAAAGGGAAAAGTAACACTATTGTTGGTGGAATACCTGGAGTTCCACTTTTAGAAAATCAATTTGAAAATCCCGACAATCTTTTACATCAAAAATCCTTGTATCCATTCACCATTATCCATCTTGGTAAAAACGGTGGATCATTCCAATTATTTGCGGATTCAGCCAATACGCGAAAAATTTGGAAAGATAAAATAATTGAAGCACAAACTAAACTTCAGCTTAGCAAATCACATCAACAAGTATTTGAACTGTTTACCCTCGATGATGCAAATTTTGCCTCTAGTCCTGCTATAAATTTTAACGGTGGACCTACAGCAGCATGGAAAGGAAAAGTAAATTGTTCAGTGCCATTTGGTTAGTAGAGACATCGAAACAATAGAGTTGGGTTTTACTATAAATTTTCATGAAGCTAAAAAAATGCAACTTTAAATTATTAGTTACCCCGGAAAAGCGTAACATGGTGGCAATTGGTACTGACGATGGCGTCTGGATGGGATTTGGTGGTGAGACTAAAACATTCCGGCATGTTTTAAGACTCAGTAATGTAATGCAAATGGCCGTGTTGGAAGATTACGCTATATTTGTTGTATTAGCAGGTAGTTATTAATAATTGAGTTACATATCAATCTTTAGAATGTATTTCTAACTATTCTATAACTTAAACTTTTCTCATATATAGATAAATTACTTTTGGCATATTCACTCGAAGTAATGATACCTTCATCGAATAATCCTCAGGCTTCAGGATCTCAGGCATCGAAGCATCCTCAGCGACTGAGTAATAACGCCAATGTCCAGTATTTTAGCGTTGGCACCATAAAAGATAAGACACTACTGATTTACCTGAAAAAGCGAAGTCTAGAAAGCCATTTCAAAGTTCTAGAACCGATTGTCGCTGCAAATAGTAATGAAAGGAGTCGAGGATTAGGTGGATTTGGATCCCGCCGGTTTGGACTGGCAAAAAATGATTGGTTTAAAGAATATAAAGTGAGTTTGTAATTATTGCCTTTCATTTTTTTTTTAATTATTGATGTTGCGTTAACTTATATTTATTTATTTGTTTCTGCAGCAATTCTATATACCCTCTGAATCGTATTCAATAAATTTTTTGCGCTCGAAATTGTGCGTTGTTTGCACTCGTGGCTTCGAAATTGTCAATCTAGAAACTTTGCAAAATGGAACAATACCGGATTTTGCGAGCCCGCAATTCGAAAAAATTGCACGAAAATGTGAAAATTCCAAACCGCTAGGCATGTTCCGTCTAGGGGACAATGAATTTCTGTTATGTTATGATGGTGAGTTTCTATATGAATATATATATTATTTGATTATAGCAGCGATAAATAATATTCATTTTTTTTGTAGAAATCTTTTTCTATGTGGATAAACACGGTGAATTGTCTCGGCAAAAAACTGTAGAATGGGAAGGAAAACCCACAGCAGTTGGTTAGTCCTTTTCACTTCTTGTAATTCATACAAGTATAATAAATAACATTAATATTTATTGATTTTCATTATTAGCAATGCAATACCCTTATGTGATCGGTTTTGATCCTCAATTTATTGAGGTACGACACGTCCAAACGGTAAGTACCCAAAATAAATTTAAATAAATATTGATATCCATTACTTCTTAATTTTATTAATTATATTTTTTTACAATAGGGGGAGTTGGCACAGATAATAACCGGGTCTAATATGCAATGTCTAAATGACAACAGTTCCGGAAGGCATGCCATTCATGGTGTTATGCAGCATCCATTCAACGAAACTTATTACATCTTTCAACTAGTTATGGCTGAAGTAAGAAGAACAAATAGTATAGTTAGAGCAAGTGGTAGTCGTATTGGTGGTGCAGGTCAGTCCTAAAGCATAGCGATAGTTAACAATGAAAAATAAATTCTTAGAATGGAATGAAATTTTGGTGGTAGATTTGTTAAGTTAGCATTATTATATAACATTGTCAGTGGAATTAAGAGCTTATTTTTAAAATTTTATTCTTTATTGTATTATATAGAAAATTATCCTAATTGATTCTAGCACAATTAAAGTTAATAAATATTACAATTTTTAAACAACTTATCATTATGGGGTACACAACATCTAAATCTATTCTGATCTAAATAACGTTAATCACGTTGGTTTTTTAAGTATCACATAATGGCATCATAAAAACTACAGTGTTCTCGAATATTCGATTTATCCAAACTCATTTTTCATCTTTTTTCAAAAGACCAAGAAGAATGGCAGAAGATTGGGGTAAGCATTATCATCCTGAGCCGCGTGTAATTTTCTTTTGATCATGTTTAGGATACTCTTTACTTTAATAAAATTTTAGAGGATCAGAGTTCGGATGAGCTTCCTGTACCACTTGCTCTTCCTACCACTAGAAAATGGGACGACGAAGACAAGGATGACGGCCAAATCAAAGTATGGTGATTATCAGTTTATTGGCTTTTGAAAAATAGTGAATTCTCATACTTTTCACGCTAAAAGGAAGCATGGGACGAATCTGAGGAAGAACAAGAAAAAAAAGTAGAAACAAAAACTCAAGCGGAACCAGCAAAAAAGAAAAGTCCATTAAGTCAAAAAATAGCGGAACGAGAAGCAAGAAACAAGGAAAATGACAAATTGGTGAAATAACACATATATTATTATAACTGAGTATATAATGAAAAGTATGAATTCAATTCTCTCATGATGATCTTATGATTAATTGTAAATAGAAAAAGCAACAAAAACAATACGAGGAGGAAGAAGACCCAGTTCAAAAGAAAAATCTGCTTCGTCAATTACAAGTCGACGCTGATCTTGAGAACACGGCAAATGCATTTGGGGTGGATCTTGAAGATCTTCGAGGTCAATTAACTTATTACCAAAAGGATACATTTGTACTTTGTTATTTACCTCACATATTTTCATCTTATTCATATTTCAGTAATCTCAACATATAATACCTACTATATAATACATATACATATATATATATATATAAACAGCTGGACAGGTAACTCTGGACACGATTGATCCAAAAAATAAAGAGGAGTTCGAAGAGTTCTCACAATTATTAATTGCAAGGATTAGAAAGCATGAGGTCTATTTTTTTTTCTAATCTCACTAAAAAATTTCATTGTTTATAAATCATTAATTTCAATAAATTGTTTATTATATCTATTAGAAACAAGGCTATTATCCAACGTTTCTAATCAACCTTTTTCGAGAACTTTGTTTCCCACTCAAAGATATTGATGTACGTAAAGCTTCTAGTACTTTGGCGGCATTGGCCAACGAAAAGGCAAAGGCGCTAAAAGAAAGTAATAAACCAAAAAAGAAAGGTATAAAAAATAATTTTGATGATTTAACAAAAAAATGTCGAAAAAATTGATTTAATTTTTTTTAATCAATTAGGCAAGAAGCCTTTCCTTGCAACTGAGAAAAGCGACACAACAGATTATACCAATTTAGATGACGAGTTTGATGATTTTATGTGAGAAAATAATCTTAATAATTAATAGTAATACCTTAGAATAGCTAATTTTATTTGTAACATATCGTTATATTTTATATTTATGATTAAACGTTAATGGTGGTGGTGTTAAAATTATATAATTCTCTGATTGGTCAAAATTATTGATCTAATTCATCTAATTCAAAATTTTTTGCGCGACTGATAAAAATTTCCCAAGACCGTTTTTCTATTCTCCGTTTTGCTTTTAACATACTATAATATAATTAACATACATAATGCTAGTTTTATTTGAAACGGCCGCCGGCTTTGCGCTATTCAAATTACTTGACGACGGCAAACTGGCAAACCCTGAGCAACTATGGCGTGATTTTGAAACACCAGAAGCTGCTAATCGAGTGTAAGACATTTTAGATTCAAGCCCTTTTTAATATCAAATATATTCACATTTTTGCCTTTTCATAGGGTTAAACTTAAGGCATTCCAAAAGTTTGAAAATATGAATGACGCAGTTTCCTCAGTTACAGCTATACTAGAAGGAAAACTTTCAAAAGACTTAAGAAAATTTTTAAGAGATTCGATTGATGAGACTTCACTTCAGAGCGAACAATTAGCTGTTGCTGATCAAAAATTAGGTTAATGATAGTTTCATTATCACATTCTCAGGCTCTTCTTATCATGAATCCATTACATAATGATTATTTTGTTAATCATTACCAGGTGCTGCTATCAACAAAAAACTTGGCATCAAAGTTGTCTCTGACTCTACCATTCTCGATCTATACCGTGGTATACGTCAACAGCTTGACGCCCTGATATCGGATGTCAATTCGAATGATATGTCGTCAATGGCTTTAGGCTTGTCACACTCCCTTTCACGATATAAACTCAAATTCTCACCGGATAAAGTTGACACAATGATCATCCAAGCGATTGGATTATTGGATGATCTGGATAAAGAGTTGAACACATACTCGATGAGAGTTAAAGAATGGTATGGATGGCATTTTCCAGAGATGAGTCGAATCGTTGTGGATAATTTAGCTTACGCTAAAGTAGTACACAAGATGGGTGAGTATGATTTACCACAAATGATAGATAATTATGAAAATCTAATAGTTAACTGATTTTTGATATAGGGTTCCGCTCCAATGCACGGAAAACCGATTTTTCTGATATTCTGCCTGAAGATATAGAGAAAGATTTGAAAGAAGCAGCAGAAATATCAATGGGTACCGAAATAGCTGAGGACGATATATTAAATATCAAATTCGCATGTGATCAGGTTGTCAGTCTTAGTGAATATCGAGCAGAGCTCTTCCAATACTTACAAAATCGCATGTCGGCAATTGCACCTAATCTAACGACACTTGTTGGAGATTTAGTGGGTGCACGACTAATAGCTCACGCTGGGAGTTTGATGAGTCTAGCCAAAGCACCGGCAAGTACTGTTCAAATCCTTGGGGCCGAGAAGGCTCTCTTTCGAGCATTAAAAACAAAACACGATACCCCGAAATATGGATTAATATATCACGCTAGTTTGGTTGGTCAGGCAGCACAGAAAAATAAGGGCAAGGTAAAAAAATGTTTTTTACATTATTGTTATAATATTTTTGCAAAGTAATTTACAATAATCTCAATTTTCAAAAAATTAGGTGGCAAGGATATTAGCGACTAAAACTTCTCTTGCATCACGTATTGATGCTTTAGGCGAAGAAAAAGATAACACAGCAGAGGCTGGTCGAAGTTATCGTACATTGATAGAAACAAGACTGCGATATTTAGAAGGACGTAATCCGGGCATAGGGTCGAAATCACATCAAAAGATGAGAAAAGTTGATAAAAAAGGGTAGGAACAATAAATTTAACTTTTATCTCTAGCTTTTATATAATAACCGATCATTATATTTATAGTAAAAGCACCGCCTCTTATAATACATCGGCTGATGTCTCTATGGATGTCGAAAGTAGCGAATGAATTAGTCATGGTGTTTAGTGTTACATGCCGTAATAGGTTTAATAAAGTTGAGAGGTTGCAACTTTTTGACTTAAAAATTGTAAAATTGATGCATTCTTTGTAATTGGTGTAAAAGTTCGCAATTAATATTTGTACAAAATAATGAAATCCGTAACAATGAGTAATTTCATGTACGGCCTCCTTGGGTCAATATCTCGAGATCCGGTGGCAGAAATCAAATGTAAGGCCCGCCATTTGATTCATCAGAATCTAGGGAATCGAATGATCAGCTTTACTCGTTTCCCGTCACTGGGTCTCGAGATATTGAGTCCAAAGAAGCTGTATATAAATGTTCATCAAAAATAAATCAGAATTCCACGTACGGCCTCTTTGAAGCTCAATACCTCGAGACCTAGCGGCGGGAATTGAATATAAGATCTACCATTCGATTCAACAGAATCTAGAGATTCGAATGATAGACTTTAAACTCGATTCTCACAACTGAGTCGAAATATTAAGATACCCTAACCTCCAGGATCCGTTCTTAGTTGCACGAATTTCACGCTTGATCTTGCATGTTCTAGTGTCACACGTTAACTGGACCAATCAAATCTTACAGAAGTATGCAGATCGTTTCTGATCGAATATGTATTAACGTTAAAGTTATTAAAAAAGAGCATATCACTAATAAATCACTTTTAAAATATGCTTCCGAGATTACAAATTTATAAAAACCTGGCAGAACAAAAATTATCCAACAAAAAATATTTAACAATTGAATAACCGATTACATTGAAGAACAAATTTCTACAAAACAAAATTGATAAAATAATGAAGGATTTTAATATTTTTCTCTTAAAAAATTCATGCTTATCTTCCATTGTTCTCATAAAAAAGAAAATGTGAAGTTTCATCTCTATATCAACTAAATAAAAGATTAAATATCTTTTATCACAAATTAATGAATTATTAGATGCATTTTAAGATTCCGAATGATTTGATTCAGTTCTTTGTTAGAATTGAAACTAATTCCAAGAAAAAATAAAATCAAACTGAATTGAAATTTTGATTGGTTCCAATTCTGAACCAAAAATTTCACTTTATTCTGGCTTTAAGAAAATTAGAACAAATCAAATCAAAAAGAATCGAAAAGAATGATTTGATTCTAGTTTGGTTTATTTCTGAACTGAAATGCAATTTATAATTAGATTATTAATTTTTTTTATCTTTGCTAGATTCATTATATAAAAAAATGCAATAAAATTAATTAAATTTACATAAAGAAAATTTGTTCTGAAATTATCACAAAATTCAAAGCAAATTACTCAAGAGTTTATAAGTATATGTCATTTATTATATAATTTCTTTCAATTAGTAGTGATTATATATTATTAATATAAAAATTCAATTATATAGAATATGGTAATTATCTTATTTATGTATTCATAATAAAAGTTATATAATAAATGACACATTTCTAAAATATAAATATTCTTTAAAGTGAAAATTACTTTTTATTTTCTGATAAATCAAATTTTTTTAAATAAATTTGATAATATATAATGAAACTTGATATAACAGAAACTACAATTCTGATTCTTTTCTCTATTATATCAAGAGATCTGTTATATTAAGTTTTTCATGATATAATAAATATCATAATAAGCTATATAGTACTCTGTTATATCAAGTAGTTGGCAATTTTATTAGATGATCAATTAATATTTATTTGACTCAAATTATAATTATTATTCATTCTCATTAATTTACAAGTGAATTTTATTCTTTATCTATTTGAATTCATCAGAAAATTTTTTGGAGAGATATTTATCAAGAATTATCACTATATCTGTAAAAATTAATAAATATTTCTCTAAAATATTGATATTAATTAATAATTCTAATGATCTTTGATAAATATCCATATTGATAATAATTGATTATTGTTAATACATTATTTATTAATATATAATAATATATCAATCATTATCATAATATATTATTTATTGATAATAAATAATATATATTAATAGTTAACTTAAATACTTGTTTTAAAAT
>CAJVPS010002305.1:0-12663 GCA_910591765.1 Ambispora leptoticha | reverse complement strand
ATATATAAATTATCTTATTGAGAAGATAATCATATTTTATCAGAAGTAAATCTCATATATATCATCTTATTGAAAGATAATTAGTCATATAATCTCTTAAAGCTATAAAAGTAAATAACTGTTATAAACATAATCACTATTACCATTTTAAAATAATTACATATACATAATCTTAAAATGATAATAATATAATTTGTGATGAATCCAATAAGTTTTCTTTCATATCCTATTAGTTCTTGAACCTATATAGATTGTATCACTTCTGATAGTATAACTATATTAATTACTTATTATTACATTAATAAATTTTATTGTAATATTAAGATCTGATATTTCTTTAGCTCTGGTCTTAAAACTGAAGAGTAAAAATGCATCTTCTCAAATTTTAATAATTTTTTCTTGTGATTGCTTAAAAGTCTTAGCCATATCATTATCAGAAAAAATATTTGTGTTATTTATATCACTAAAGCCTATTGATTGAACAAGATTATATATCACTTTTCACTGCTTAGCTGAATAAAATTTATGCAAATTAACTGAAGATGGATTTATAAAATTATGTGAATCTTTCCATTATATTTCTTCTTTAATTTTCAGATTCTCTATAACTTTTATTGCATTGAAATCTTGTCTTCTAAAATATGTCAGCCTCCTAAAATATTATAAAGATTCAGGATTATTATATCTTTTCATGAAATCTATATCACAAAGCTTAATCCAATCATCATTATTTATATTCTAATTTTGAATATTATCTTTACCTCTAATATCATCTGAAGCATATATTTTCCACAAATAATATTATTGTAAAGTCATATTATTAATAAAAGAATGTATAGGATTTTATTTAAGAATCTCAGCTTCATCAGGACTAATATCTGAAGTATTAACTATTGATTCTACATCTTTATCTTTAATTTTTTTCTTAATATTCTTAATAGTATAATAAACTTCATTCCTATTAGTTTTTTTAGTATTCTCTACTAAAATTAACTCAAGTGTTACTTCAATACTAGTAATAAAATTGCATAAAATCTCAAGAAAATATTTGACCAATAAGTATTTCTGATATTTAACTTTGATATAGATTTCTACTGCTAGAGATAAGTTAAGTACATAATAATCAGCAATTTTATTTAGAAGATCTCTAGATCTTAATATCAAAAGTTCAATATGAATGAAATCATAATTTAATTCTTTGAAAATATCAAATTTTTTGCTATGATAAAAGAAAACTATATATAATAGATAGTCACAAATTCTAAATAATATCTGAGCAAATGCTTCAATATAGATCAAAATGATAATATTAGTAATTTTTATAATTATGTCAAAATAACTAGAGATTTTAAAAGAGATACTAGCTTTTATAGTGCTTATATAAATTATATAGTTAAGTGCACTTCAGGTGACATCAATATTAGTAAAATCATCTTGATATTATTTCCCATCTATTTGGTCAAAATAAACTTATGATAAAATGAATAAATCATTAGATTTTTATAACTTAAATACTTGATTAGCTAAGACTTTTTTATAGAATATCATAATAAATATAATATACTTATCTTCTTGAAGTATTTTAAGATCTTTACATATAGCTTCTGAATCTTTATCTGAATCATAAAGAAATTTAACAATCTCTCCTTTACATGATTGATATTTATTATCAATAATTCAAATATTCTCATCTTGATAGAATTTTAAGAAAGCTAAAGTTGAGTTATTTGCAAAAGCATTTATAGCAATAACATGAGTAACTATATTTAATAAATCATGCATGGTATTAGCAGGTTCTTAAGCATGAATTCCACTAGCTATTTAACACATAGTGGCATTTGCTTTATCTAAAATTGTTATACAAAAATGATCTTCTTGAAAATCAAGATAAAGAATACTTTTAACTTGTATAATAATAAGATTTCACTCACATATTTTTAGATCAGTCATAATATTCTGATATTATCCTACTTTGAAATCAAATTTTTTTAATTCTTTAAGTTTAGTTTCAAATTCATTATTAAGAGTTTTGCAATATGAAATCCAGATAGTACAAGATAAATTAGTATCACTTTGAGCTAAAAATATTAAAATTTTTCTTAATATTTTAGTTTTTCCAGTATCTATAATAGAATAAATAAGAGTAGCACTAGGTTCTTTACTTAAAAAGTCTGAAAAAGTATCTAAGATATCCTCTATTTCTTTTATATTTATACTTTTTTCAGGTAATTTGAAAAATTAATATAGAGTTAATAAAGTCTTGAATAATCTTTTACATAATCTCCACTTCTTGAACTTTTCTTTTAATTCTACTTTATTTGATATCTTATCAAAGTTAAGATCCTTGTGATCTGACTTGTATTATTTTTAATAATAATACTTAAGTATAAAATACTTATTTTTTTAAATAAATCTATAAAGTTGATTCTTATCATGTTTAACATTATATATGGGATATTTTTTAGAGTGAAGCTTATTATTATATAATACAGATTATACTTAAAAATTAATAAAATCATTTCTAATTTTTCCAATCTGAAGTCATTCATATTTTTTAATAACTAGATTAGCTTCTCTACTCAAAGTACTTTTATCATTAATAAGTCAGGATTTTTTTTTATTAACTCTTTAGAAGAAAGGTTCATAATCAGATCATGAAATAATCTGATTTTGGTTAAATCAAATAATCTTCTAATTTTTGAAATCTATTTTTAATGGAGAAAATAGCTGGTCTTTTGATATATCTTTCTTTTGCTAATTCAAGAAGCTAAAGATTAAAGTAAAATTTGTAAAGTCTAATATTAATAAATTTGAAATAGGATTCTCTAACTAATTTGATAGCTTTTTTCACAAAATCTTTAAGATCTCAATAATCAATAAATCAAGTATGAGAATAAATAATATGCCAGCTATATTTATTTATATTTGATAAATTTGCCAAAATAAAGTTATTTAATGATATTATGCAATCTAATATGAAATATAATGTATCTGCACAAGTAATTAAAATTCAAGATAATAAATCTTCTCATATAATTTTTTTATTATCTAAGAAAGATACTTTAGAATTTGTAGGATTAGGATTTTATCTTGCATTAATATCAATAATCAAATAAAGAGGTATTTTATAAACTTTAGAGGGATGATCAATTACTATATAATCTTTTTCTATTATTTAAATTATATATTGAAAATAAATCTCTTCAAATTGATATGCATTTAAAAATATAATATTATTTTTATTAAAAGAACTGGTATAACCATTAGATGCAAGTTAGTATTTATAAAATATATATTTCTCATGGCCAGATTTATAGTCAAGATCTGTTAAATTCATAAAAAGTCTTTTTACTTTATTATATTTGACTGATTTTTAATTTAAGTACTATTACTATAATAATTCATGAAGATTTTTTTTTGTTTTACTAGATAAATTCATTTTATTAATTTATATATATATATTGTTTGTATATACATATTGTTTAATCTGTCAAAAAGTATATAATATATTAATTTATTAACTTATAATAAAAGTAATATAAAAAGTTTAATTTGAAAAATAATTATTTTATATAAGTAAAATTTGAAAGTTATTATTATTAGTGATAATATTCTATTCTTACTTATATATTTATATTGATAATTGAATTTGTGAAAAAGATTATTACTAACAAGAGAGTTATATTCTTTATTAGAAAATATGATTATATAATTCTTGTAAAAAGTATAATATACTAACTGTTTCTATATATGATATATATATTAAATATGCTAGAAAATATTGTAATAAATCAAACTATCATAAAAAAAGACAGGCTGAATTACTTAAAAAATACAATTATGAAAATGGATTAGGTGAAATATCTTAATATATTACTATATATTATTTTTCTGACTTTGAGTATATATGCAAGAAGACAGAATTATGATGAGCCAAATAGATTTAAATATAATATATATAATAAATATATAGACAAATATAAAAGTAAAGAGAATTATCACAGAAAAAAATAGAATGAATTACATATAAAAATTATTATGTTTGAGAATCATATACCTGACTTATCCAATTTTAGAAATGAAGTATAATCATATGCTTGGCATATACTGATTTTTTTTCTAAAATCTCTTTAAGTAATGCTATATTCTCTTGATCCTATTAATATTTTTAGTAATTTTATTATGTAAAGTTACAGATTTCAAGACTTTATTTTGGAAAAAATAATATTTTATGCCTGATCAATCTTATATCTTACTCATATTAATTTTTCAATAAAATTATATTAACTGCAATTCTATTTAATTTTGAGTATATATACCAATTTAAAATAATTAATTTTAATTTAAAAAAATATATTCATAGTTATAGTTTATATAATTATATCATAATAATAATATTAAAAATAGTTACAAATTTCATAAATTAATATAATTTAACTTCTTAGATAAATATAGTTAAGCTTGATAATTATATTGAAAAAATATGTAAAGATTTAAAAGATTATAAAACTCATAATCATGCTCAAAATAGAATTTAGAAGTTAGAATTTAGTAGAGATCAAATATATACTTTAATTTCTATCTAAATTTCTGACAGATATATTACAGAGTGAGATCCAATTAAAAAGCTCACTTAATATATTAAGAATAATGAAAATAATCTTAGATTTGAAGAGATAAATATGTTAATATATAACTTAGTTAAAATAGCTTCTACTATAATAGCTCAATCTTCACATTTTAAATTGCTTCAAAAAGAATTATATATATTTAATATTAAATATCTTACAATAGAAGTAATATATATATCTAATATTACTCAAAAATTAAATAAAAAATAAGCAATAAATCAGAAACTTTGTAAAGATAAGGGATATGATTATTTCAAATTCTTTTATCTGAAAAATATTCAGAAAAGACTTAGTAAATATAATATAATAAAATTATTCTCTATGCAGAATTTAATAAATGTAATAATAATATTATTTATGAGATCAGCAGATATTGTAAATTTTTATATTGATTATTATAAACTATCTAATGCTAATTGGTATAATTTTAAATATTCTTGGTATTGTACTGGTTATGCAAAAAATAAAAAAGATAAATCTAGATCATTAGTATCTATGAAGAAAGATCTACTATAGGCTAGAGAATTATTTATTTGAATCTAAAAAGTAATTTTTAACAAATTCCCATTTTTAATAAGAGATAAAGATGATGATGTAAATATTTATCTTATTGATAATTTCCTAGCTATTTATAGAATAAACTTATCATATTTGAGAAAAATTAGATTTGATCATGCTATTAATATTTATAGAGATGAGAATAATTCCAAATATAAATATTTCTGTCAATTAGCATTAAGATACAAGGTAATTAATATCACATTAGATTATTATAATATAATAAATGACAGATCAAATACTCCAGTATCTAAACAAGAAAATAGTAAGATCAAGAATATTATCAATTTCTACAGAAAAATTTTTGATGATAAGAATTAATTATACTTTTTTGTTTTTACTATATTTATAGCAAAATCTTCATTATTAGATCATTCATAACTAGATTTAGATGAAGACAAGAATAAGAACTCAGATGTAATATTATTTAAATTTTTCTTTTTTCTTTTAGTCTTGCATGATGTATAATTTCTTTGAGAAATATTAGGATTTACTATCAAATTTAAAATATCCTGCTAAATCTCAGATTTTACTATCTCCAGTAATTGATAAAGAGAGATTCTGATTTTTTTATCTAATACTTGCTTAATAATGCTAGATACTATTTTATCAGTAATATTAGGTAAATTTTTATCTTTTTCAAAATCTAATTTTTTCACAATCTCATAAGTAATAATTAGACATTCTAAATCTGAATTAATTATACTCTGTTGCTTTAACATTATTTCAAATTTTTTACAGACACTTTATATTGTCTCAGGATTATTAGCTTTGATTATTGTAATAGTTAAGTTATTTTATAATATGAATTTAAAAATACAAAATTAAATATATTGTTATAATAAAACATCATGATAAGACTTTTATCTTGTAAAATTAACAAAGTATTAGTTAAAACTATAATAGATATATCAGAAGTAACAAATATATAATGAGTTATAGCAGAGTATTGCAAAACAGATCATTATTATAGGCTATTATTGCAGAATAATAACCCTTTAGATCTAAATGATTCTCTGAATTATGACTCTTCAGATCTATGAGATAGGTTAAGTAAATATGATATAAATTATATTGTTAGCAATATTAAAATATCAGAAGCATGATTATGATTTGCAAAATATTATCCATCAAAATATATATGTAAATATTTATTAAAACTAGAATATGAAATAAATAATAGAGATTACTAGAAAAATTTTGTATTTTATATCAAAAATAATTTAACCAGCCATAAATAAATAGGTAATGATCCTGAATATAGGAATTTTAAAGTTCAACTAGCATTGTATAAAAAAAAACTGTGCATCATTAATTATCCAGAAGACATATCATTTATGGAAAAAACAAATTATTTCAGCCAAAATAATCCAACATGCAGTAATTAAATGACTTTATAGATCTAATAGATTATTTATAAAACAAGCCAAAGATTGATATTATTATGAAGTAATAATCTAAAATATCTATCAAAATGTGAAATAAGCTTTATCATTAGATAAAGCAGATCTTATTTCTGCAATTAATAATTATATTAGCTTCGGTTAAATTATTTATTAATACATATTAAAAAGAAATATTATTATAATAACATAAGCTACCAGGATAAAACATTATAATGAAAATTATATCTGGTTAATGTATATAAGATTATTTTGAAAACTTAAAAATACTGGCTTAAAAAGAAGATATAGATCATAATAGCAATGTATTTAAAGTGTTATTCTTCAGAAATCTAATATTTGATAACAAAAAAGAAGCTATTAGATTTGGAATTGAAAAGTCTATAAATAAAATAGTAGAATACTTGGATAATATTTCAAACATGTTAATGAATTTAAATCAATTATTGAGTGAATAATTCAAGATCCAGATTCTATAAAACTCTTTTATTTGAATCTAAAAAAATATATTATACTTATTGGATATAATAATAATGAAGTTTATATTAAATAATAATTTTTTTGTGAATTATTATCTGAGAATCAGATAGAAGCTAGAAGATGTGGATTGGAACTTCTATTAGATAAGCTGATAAAGAAACTGAGTAAAATTGAGAATATCTGAAAAATATATAGTATGTATATTTAAAATTAATTATCTGAATATTAGCTTTTTTTTAATTAAAGATATATAATATATATTCTTGAGAATGGTGCAACTATTATGGAGTAATGATCTAAAAAGTCTAAATATTTTTAATTTACCAGAATTACTAGAATAAATTTTATATTTTTTAAAAATTGATTATTCTTTATATCTCACTTTATTTATTAACTATCTTTGATATAAGTGTAGTATATTACTGCTATAAAAAATAATTGAGTTAAAAGATAATAATATCTATTATGGACATTATTTTCTAATTAAATATAATTATTATGAATGATATTGAATGTGATTAGAATATTTCATAAAATTAATATGCAGGAAGAAAAAACTTAAAAATTTTACATTATCATTCAATTATATATATATTAATTAGATCTATTATAAATTACTATCCAAATATAATTTATTTAGACTTTAAAAAAAATATGGGCATTAGTGATAAGATATTAATTAGAATAGCTTTATCATATTCAAATTTAAAATATCTTAATTTATGAGATAATTGATAATAACTGATGAAGAACTATATTAAATTACATAATCATGCTATAAATTAAAATATCTAAATATTTCTTACTATAGAGATATTATCAATAAATTATTAATAGCAATTACAGAATTGTATTATAATTTGAGAGAGTTTTATTTTAATAAAATATATTGGATTACTGATAAAACTGTAAATTATATTTTAAACTCAAGCTCTAATTTATAATGCTTAGATATATCAGCTAGTCATGAAAAAATCAAAGATACTGATATGTTAATATAAGCACATCTCAAAATAAAATATCTTGATTTTGCTGGGATTATAGCTTTTTGAAATAATTTTCTTATAGTAGCTATTATCAGATCTTCTTTAAATTTAAAATATTTTAATATTTCCTATAATGATATTGATGATGAGATTGTTGAAGTACTAGCTTATACATGTCATAAAATAGAATATCTTGATCTTAAAGAATGTGATTTTATTACCAAATTATTGATATACAATATTATTTATTCTTGTTCTAAACTTCAGCATCTTAAACTTGAATTTTGTGATATTTCTAATAAAATAATTAAAGAAATGATCTGTTTGTGTTCTAATTTAAAATATCTTGATTTGAATAGTTGTAAAAATATTAGTGAAAAAGTAATAAAATAATTCAATTCAAGTATACATATTGAAAATTATGATTCATTATATAAACAATCCAATTCTGAATTATCTGATATATAATAAATTATATTCACTATATTATATTATAATGGATCCTGATTATTTAGATGAAAAATGATCTGATTCTGATCTATCTCTATATATTCTAATATTTACTAGTTTATTATTAGATGAAACAAATTTTATTTCTGCATTTAATAATTGTATTAGAGAGACTGGTAAAATTATTTCTAATCATTTATTATAAATTATAAATAATTATATTTAGTAGTAGAGAATGGATAATTATTTTCTGAGTTATTTTTTTGATTATAATATATATCATTAAATAATATATATTTGACATAGTTTTTATAGAATTACTCATAAAGAGAAAAATCCTAGTAAAAGTATTAATTGATATAACATCTAAATTCAATACTATTAGCAGATGCTTGTATAATAAGCTTGAAGAAGATTATGAGTTAGAAGATATATTTAGTGATGATTTGATAAATAAAAAAATAAAATATTTAGATTTGCAATTTTAGTATATAGGAAAGTGATGAAGTTTAGATGGTACTGAAGTAATAGACTTTCAAATTTACAAAAATTCATCATTTAATTTAATGCTAGGATGAAATTAATTATGGATACATGAAGTAAAAATAAGCTTTGATCCTTATGTTAAAATTGTAATAAATAATATGAGTATTCTATTAATCAATTTTAACAAAGCCAGCTCTAGTAAAAATAGCTCATCTAAGTTTGATTTATTAATAAAGAAGATCACAAATATGTTTAAGAATTTATCTCTCAGAAGTAAAGATAATAAGTAATGAAAGAGGTATTATGATTAAAGATAATATAGCAAGTATATAATGCTTATTTATCACCTGTTGCAACATGTTGCAACTTCAAAATTTTATAAATCACAACTAGTTACAACTAGATAATACTTTATTTATCACCATGTTATAATAATTGAGAAGTTATCTTTAATTATAATGATATATCTCTTATATCTCTAACATATAGAAGAGCTAGCAAGAATAAGAAATATCCTAAAGTAGATTTAGGTAATGGATGTGGAAATCTTTCAATCAAAATACACCTCAATAATATTTGGAAGTCAGTTCATTCTATAGAAAATGATATAGAGTATAGAATTTTTGAAAAACTTTGTATTATTGAATATAAACTAAGTTATATAAATAAAATAAAGTTATCATGAATAAAATCTGAGATAAAGATTAATTCATCTAGCTCCAATTCAGAATCCATGAGTTCAGACTGATATGATCTTGATTCAAAAAAATCCAAAAGAAATGCATCTATGTTACAAAGAAAAAGATTATCTCTCCTATCTAAAAATATCATAAAAATAAGCCAATTAGAACTAAGTAATTATCAAACTGAAAATTTAAAAGTTCATGTAATTATGTATATGATAATAATTAGTTATGCACTATTTGTGAAGTACATCAAAATATTATATATAAAACTGCTGAATTAGCAGAGTTAGAAGATTAATATGTGTCTGGTTACTAGCTTCATTATTAATAGTTAATTTTATTAAGAAAAATACAAAAGAATCAATACTATAAAATATTAATATGAAGGATAACTGGTAAATTAATAAATCATATACATAGTAACTCTCAATATAATGATTTCTTAATAATATGATGTTGACTAATATAATACTTTTTTTTAAATCTAACTCAGTTATAATAAAATTGAGCTCAATATAATGAAAATTACTTATAATCTTGTGATATAATATTATAATAATATTATTATATAATTATATAAGTAAAATAATCTTGATATAATAAAGTTCATAAATTATTATCATAATTAGTAATTATTTTATTAAGCAAGAAATCATATTAAATTAAACCAATTAATTTAAATCAAATTAATTAAGATTTCAATATTTTTATGATAAGTTATTCTCTTTAACTCATTCTCATAACAATTAAAAAATATAAATAATAGAAGTATAATTAGCAAAAAATCTGTAATAAAGTAAGTTTCTCTAATGAACATTCAAAAAAGAGATTTGTATTTAAAAAAGAAAGCTCACCCTAATTTGACTTATACAATACTTGCTAAATTATATAAAATTAAAGAAAATACTATCTCTACTATTCTTAAAAATTCATCATACTAGCTAAATCTAGATGAAAGTTTTTTCTTAGCAAAGAGGAAATGTGAATGAATTACTATATATTCTGTAATTGAAGAAGCTCTTTATACATGGTTAAAATATGCAAATCAAGTTTTCCAAGTTATATCTGGTCATATTTTACAAAAAAAAGTGAAAGATTTTACAACTCTGGCAAATATTGATAATTTTAATGCATCAGATAGCTAGCTTTTGAATTTTAAAAAATATTATAATCTTTAAGCATACAAATAAAGAGATGAAATTGCTAGTACTCTAATTAATAATCTTTCTTAATTTCATGATGAACTTAAAAGAATTATTGAGAATTACTAGTTAGAAGATATTTATAATTGTGATGAGATCATATTATATTGGTAACTTCTGCTATTGAAATCTATTATGACTGGTTCATCTTCTGAAATCAAAAAGTTAAAGTAACATATTATAATCTTATTAACTATTAACACTATCAAAAGTTATAAATTAAAACTATTAATTATTAATAAATAGCAAATTCTATGCTTATTAAAACATATCAACAAAATATCTCTGCCTATTTACTATTTTTGGAATAAAAATACCTGAATAATGGTTGATATTTGAGATTTATCTCAAAAATCTTAACAATATAATATAACAAAGTGGATATCATATTCTTCTTTTAATTGATAACATAACATATTATTTTATTGATATTATTGATTTATTAAGTAATATCAAAGTTTATTTTTTGCTATCAAATACTACTTCTCATTTGCAACTTATGAATATAGGGATTATTTATAGTTTTAAGATTAGTATAAATTAACATTTTTAATTAAGTTGAAAGATCATTATTTAACATAATATTAATTTAAAGACCAACTATTGTCATCTTTTCTATGAAAACCATATTGATACATATAATCTTACATTAAATACAAGAATAAAAATTTCTGAATTTACTATTATGGAAGCAATTACATTAGCTGCAAGCACGTGAGATAATATTAATATTAACACAATTCAGAATAGTTAGAAAAAAACTCAGATACTATCACAATTCAACATGAATATCGATAATGAAATGAATACATTCTTTAATTTTAATGAAGAGGAGAAAGTTACCAATAATACTAATATTTAATATTTAATTAATCAATTATCTATTTCAAATTCTTTAACAGCTAATTAATTTATCTAAATTGATAATGAGCTCGATCATCAAAGAATACTGACTAATAAAGAGATAATCAAAATGGTAAAGTATTCTGATAAACCTGAAGAATTCAAAGAATCCAAAGAGCCTGAAGAACAGTTTTCTATTATCAAAAGTGGTGAAGCGGTTCACAGAATAGATGTAATTACTAATTATATTAGATAGCAGAATCAAGAGTTTGTTATTACACATGAAGAATTTAAAACATTATTAAATATAAAGAAAAAAATACTCTTACATTCAATTAATGTGAAGCGACAAGGCATCTTAGATTCTTTTCTAAAATAGAATAGTTATCTAAACAATTGCCATACTGTACTGCTAAGAATTTTCGCTTGATATAATGATGTTTCACGTGATTCAAATATGATCTTCATTATAACAAGATCGCTTGATATAATGAACTTTCGATAATATGAACCTTTTGGTCCGGCCCGACAACATCATCTTATCAAGAGCCACTGTGTATTGTAGTCGCTGTCAATTAATTAGTATGAAATTTGGTCACCAATGTAGACCATATAAAAATTAATTTCATTGTAGTTCGTAAATATGTCTATCAATAAAGTTATTATTTATTGCGTATTTCGTAATTACATAAGAGCCTCTGGATCTCGCTATGTCTGGCTAAAAATTTGTACGAATTGAGCATGAATTCCTTCCCATTCTTCCATAAGATTATCGAGCCATTCAGTACTTAAACCACTTTTTAGTATACCACGACGTGATAACTCTCCACCGACCAGCCTCTCCCGATCTGTTAAAAATTTACGATATTTTCTAGGGTCTTCTTTACTTTCTATTCCACCGCGATAAAAGCGTATATCTCTTTCCAAATCCCCACGAA
>CAJVPS010002304.1:0-12663 GCA_910591765.1 Ambispora leptoticha | reverse complement strand
TTATAAGTTATAAAATTAAAACTTATTCATATCACATTTTATCTTGTTTATAACCATTAACAAAATAATCTTACATACCTAGTAAAAGCATAAAATAATATATTGCAGCTATCAAAGAATTAATTAGAAAAGTAAACCTAACTAATATCTATCTAGCTTACTTATGTGTATCTTACTTTATAGATGGACTTAGATCAGAAATTAAATTTTTTGTAATTCCAACTTGTCCTGCAATATTAGAAGAAGTAATCAATATAGCAACTGCTTATGATTCTAACTTTTAATAATATAATATTATATTAAATAGCCTATCTTTCTTACTAACATCACTTGCAAATACTGAAATCAACAAATGAATAAAACAAATTGAAAGTATCACTTCAAAATTAGAAAAATTAGCAATTACTAACCAGTCTAATAACTGCTTTAATAATAGAAATAATTCTATTAGATGTAATAATTGTGAAAGATTTAGTCATATTGCAAGTGAATACAGAAATAGAAGAAATAATAATTATAATAATAATAATAATTTCAATAATAGTAATAATTTTAGCAATAATTTTAATAATAACTTCAATAATAATAATAACTCAAGAAATAATATCACCTGTTATAACTGTGAAGATACTGATCATATTGCTAGCAGATATACTAGTTCAAGAAAGAATAAGAATAGTCAGGATAATAGTAATCATAATAATAATAATAATAATAGAAGAAATAATAATAATAATAATAATAATAATAAATAGAATATTTACTTGAATACTGAAAAGCATTTAAACTCTTAAATATACCTTTAGAAGGTAAGAGTGCATTCACAATCAAAAAGTCTTTAATTAATAATGACCAGCTCAAGAAATTATTAATAAAGAATAAAAAAGAAAATCAACAAAATCAACAAATATCTGTAGATACCATACATATAAATAGACTTATCAATAATTAATCTTGCAAAATAATAATTGATAATAGTACTGTGAGTAATATAATCACTCAATAATTCTTGAAGAAAATAAATTAGAAAATTCAAAAGTCTAGTATAATAAATCTAATTAGTATTAATGATTAAAAAGAAAAAGTACTTGAAGAAGTAATTGACTTATTAGTTACTTTAGAAACTAAATTAATCAAAATTAAAGTATTAGTAACTGTAAATAGTGATTATGATCTTATACTAAGAAATAATTAGATTTACACTTATAAAGCAGTTATAAGTTAGATCAAAGACCTATTATAATTTGAGAATCAGAGAAAACAAATTGAAATATCTATTACATATATGAAAAAGTGCTATAAAATTGAAGAGGAAAATAATTTGTATAATATTAATGAAGAAGTAGAACTTAAAGTCTTTGATAATAATAACAAAAAAAAAATATCAGAATATGCTTATAAAACAAATGTTAGCTTTGATCTAAGATATCCAGAGTCAAAAGAACTTATTATTTCACTACAAGAAACTATAATGATAGACTTATATATTGTAATTAAAGTATCAAAAGGAATATTTTGTTAATTTACTTCTAGATCTTCTTTAGTTTGTAAAGAAATAGAAGTAAAAGCTAGTACTATAGATGCTAAATATACTGAAAATATTAAAGTATTAATTCATAATAATTCTAGTCAGTCATATACTATATAATCTAATAAAAAGATGGTACAAGTAATATTCTTACCACTAGTAAAGATCTCAAGAATTCATTCAGTATTAACTTGTGAAAAACTTGAAAATTCAGAAAGAGATCAACAAGATTTTGGCTTAACTGATAGATTTAAAGAACAGAAATTTATAATAGAAGAAGAAAGTGAAGATGAATATGAAAAGATAATGATATTGACTAATTACTTCTAAATATTCAAGAAAGTCTAGATAAATAAATAAAAGTACTAGATTTACAAGTAAAAGAACATTATATTCAACTAGATAAAGAAAAATTCTTTCACTTAATATTTGAAGAATTAAAAAGAAATGAAATTATTAGCTTAGACAAATACTCTCATGTCAATAATCATCTGTCAGCAGAATGTTATAAATGTAATGAAGATAACTGATATTATGAACAGATAAAACTAATATCAGAACTATTTTATTAAGTAAAAGAAGAAAGTTCTAATTAGAATGATCTAATATTAGAATAAAGATAATAATTAGAAGAATTACTAAATAAGTATCAAGATTTTTTTGATGAAAAGCCTGGAAAAACTATAATTATTCAACATAAAATTAATACAGAAACTGAAGAATTAATAGCTTTGAAATTATATTATAGACGCTCACCTATTGAGAAAGAATTTACAAAAGAAGAAATTAAAAGAATACTTCAACAAAATATTATTTTGCCATCAGACAGTCCATTATCTATACTTGTAATAGTAGTCAAGAAGAAGAAAGGCAAATATAAATTTTGTATAAATTATCACTAATTAAATAAAGTTACAAAAAGAAATTAATTTTCTTTATCTAGAATTAATAACTTACTTAATATATTTATCAAAGTAAAATACTTCTTAACACTTAATTTAGTCTCTGGATATTGATAGGTAGAAGTAAAATCAGAAAATAGAAAAAAGATAGCCTTTATCACTACTAATAGCTTATATAAATTCAACATAATATCTTTTAAATTAAATAATGTATCAGCTACTTTTTAATACTTAATGAATAAAATATTTAAGTCTTATCTTGGAAAGTTTGTAATTATTTATCTTAATGACACTAATGTCTTCTCAGATACTTTTGAAAAGTATCTTACACATTTAAAATAAGTATTCAACAAGTTTAAAGAAAGTAATTTAAAATTTCAATCAAGTAAATATTAATTTGATAAAATCACACTCATCTTTCTAGAATATATTATCAGTAAAGATGGTTTAAAATCTGATCCAGCCAAAATCTTAGCTATAGAACAATTTTCTAGACTGACAAATCTAATCATCTTGAGAGAATTTCTTGGCTTAGCCTCATACTATAGATACTTTGTAAGAAACTTTGTAAAGATAGCAGTATCTTTAAATCAATTAATGAGAAAAGATCAATCTTTTAAATAGTCTATTGAGTATCAAGAGACATTTGAAGAATTGAAAAATAGATTAATTACTATACCTATATTAATCTATCTAGACTTTGAGAAGTCTTTCATATTATATATTAACACTTCTAGTTTTGATTTAGGAATAATTTTGGTATAAAAAGATAAAAAGATAATGAATATGTAGTTGCTTATGCTAATAAAAGAATAAATAATACTGAGAAAAATTATTATGCAACCAAATTAGAATGTTTAGCAATAGTTTGGGTAATATAACTATTCAGATTATATTTACATTCTAATATTTCATTCACTCTGATAACTGATTATAATACTTTGAAGAGTTTATTTAATAAATCAAAAATTTCTGGAAGACTTGCACATGAAATTTTAACTTTAGAGAATTATAACTTTAAAATTAAATATCATAAAGGCCAGATCTATTCTAATATAGATCTCTTATCTAGACATTTTCAACCAGAATCAACTTAGATATAAAAGAAACAAAAAAATATATATTATCAAATATCACTTAATAACTACTTGACACACTCTTATCTGATTATTCAACTTGAATATAATAGAATTACTTGAATATTTATAACTCATCACTTATTTAGATACTCTAGTCATATCAGAAGAAATATCAGAAAAAGATTAATAAAAGTTTAAAAATAAAGCAAAGTTATACTTAGTAAAGAAAGAAATCTTATACAGATGTAACAAGAAAGAATCAGAATAATCTTTAAAAGTAATCAAAGTAAATGAAATAGAAGAAGTATTATTTAATAATCATATAGTAATACATATTAGACATTTTGGTATTGAGATAACTTATCATAGAATCACTCAAAATTATTATTAGTCTAAGATGTATTCTAATATTGAAAATTATATAAAGATATATAACATATATCAATACAAAGAAAAAACTAGAAGAAATAATATGTTATATTCTATAAAAAGTAAAGAATCTTTTGAAAAGATAGAAATAGATCTAATTAAATCACTTACGCTAATTAAAGATAATTATAAGTACATAATAGTTGCTATAGATTATTATACTAAATGAATAGAAGCAAGATCAATCTTAAATAGCTTAGCAGAAGCAATAATACCATTTCTATATAAAGATATTTTTTGTAAACATAATTTTTCAAAAGAAATAATATTAGATAGAAGAATAATCTTCACTAATGAATTAATAAAAGAATTATTTGAAAAATATCAAGTTAAATATTACCTATCAACATCATATTATTCTTAAACTAATAGGCTTGTAGAAAAATTGAATAGAATATTATGTGATATCATTGAAAAACTAGTTCAATTATATGAAAAAAAATGGAATATATATGTATCTTCAGTATTTTTCACTTATAGAATAATAAAACAAAGCTCAATAAAATTTACATCTTTCTATCTTACCTATAATAGACAAACTATTATACTATTAGATCTTAAATTAATATCAATTAATAATAAAGAAGATATTACTTCAAATGAATTAGTTAAAAGAGCCTGCATTATTATAGATAAATTGAAATTAAACAGATCTATCACTCAACAAAATGTATAAAAATTCTAATAAAAATAAAAAGAAACATATTAACAAGATAAAAATTATCAATATTTCTTTATCAAAGATAAAATCTTAATGAAGAGAATGAAAATCTAACATTAGCATCATGAAAAATTTGCTCAAAAATAGAAAGAATCATATTATATTCATCAAGTTTTTGATAAAGGTACCTATAAATTAAGAATATTAGATGGCAAAATTTTTAAAAATCTATATAATGGTAATTATTTGAAACTCTATCTTGAAGATAATAAGCTGGAACCTAGAATTATCATAGAAAATTAAATACTTCTAACCCTGGCAAATCAGACTTTAATACTGATGAGCTATAGCTTTTACTAATATAAAGAACTAACCAAATAAAAATAAAACTCTATCAATTTTATAGTAAATCAAATAATTAATATGCTTGCTCAAAGTCTTAACATCCTATCAGTAGAAGAATATTATCATCTAAAAAGTTATTATTCAAAGTATACTACTCATGATTAACTTTTTAAAGTATCACATATTTGTAACTCTAAATATTAGGATAATTTTTCTCACACTGGTCATCAATATTATTAATACCTAGAAGTTGAAAAAATCATTCTAACTGAAAATTAGTTAGAATAATAATATCAAGACTGCCAGTATAGTTTATAAAATTATCACTGTCATTGATATAGAAATAGAAAAAGAATGAACCATAAAGATTGTAAAGTATGCTTTATCAATAATGAAGAGAAAAAGTTTATTATCAATTTCATAGAAGAAGATGAAGAAGAAATTACTTATTCATCACAAATTAATTTTCAAAAAGAAGAAGTTCTATCTCTTGATACAAGAAAAGGATGAGAAATTTCTCACTCTATTACTTATCTTGAATACTATTAGAATATAAATAAGAAATTGTATTTGCCTATATTCTCTTGAAAATATATTAAATTAAAAGAAGAAGAGTTTCTTTCTTATTTTTTGTAATGTTTAAAAAGTCTGACATCACTTTATAAAATATATAGCTCTAGTCCTATAAGTCATGATTTGACTCTGAAAAATATTGAAGCCAATTAGTATTTAGAATATGAAGTTATTTAATTCACTAATTATTAGTTAGATAATCAAGAACTTAGCAAGAAGAATAATGACTTATCTCTAGTTTAAGTAATAGATGAAAAAAATAATAAAGCTAATAATAAAACTGCTAACAAATAAAAGTGGACTATAGTCAGTATTTCATAAATACCAATAGCTAATAGAGATGAAAGTAATGAGAAAAATGATAATATAATATTATAATTATCTCTCATTCTCTCAGATTCTCAAAATTTTGAGTTTTAAGAATAAAAGAAAGCACTCTAATCACATTCTATATAATTAGATAATGATCACTCTCACAATCCAATAGCATAATAATAATAATAATAATAATACAGTAGATCCAGAAATCAAAATGATACTTTTTAACTTGATAGCAGAATAAACTTAACAGATAATAACAAAAGAAAATATAAAATAGATACTAATAATAAAATGATATCTTTATCTATTCAAATCCAAAGAAATTTCTGAAATAATTACATCATTCATAATACCAAAATAAATGATGAAGAAGTACAGTTTTACTATAAAAATGAAAGAAAAATTAATAGTAGAATAATAAACAGACACAAAAATAAAATTAATTTAAAGAGTACTAATAGAAATTATATGACTATATAATTATCTAATATAACATAAGATTACATCAATTCCTGAATCTGTAGTGATATAGCTAAAATTATAAAATTACATACTATAGCATAGAAATTAGGCATGAAAATTAGCCTGCATTATAATTCTATTTATTTAGAAAATCTCTTCCATATAATCTTTCTAAAAAATATATTAATTCAGAATTTTTGTAATTCAAATTAATTATATTATAATACCTCTTTAATTTATCATATTTATTTTATATCACATTTATTTGTAAAATATTATTTATTATAAATAATCCTTATCTAATTAGTAGAATTTATTTTTTTTATTATTTTTTTTTATTTTATTCATTCAAACTCTTTATTAAAATACTATCATTTTGCAAACCCAGAATAAAAGTCACCTTAAATGATATTATATTGAAAATAGTAATAACAATCTCTTCTAACAGAAATGTAAATTTTGATATACTCTGAACTGATCAAGAAATAATTAATATAATAATAAGTACAGATTCAATCAGAGAAAAACTATTTCTTTATCATAAGCTTAGCTATGTTATGATCAGAAATATATTATCATGATATTAAAAGATTGTTAGTAAAACTAGTAGATTATTTCAACATATTTCAGAATAATCAATCCTAAGTTTAAGAAAGTTGTCAATAACAAAACTTGGAAGAATGACAAATGATAATTTTAAAGAATTATTAAGCTTAGTAGAAATCTGACATTCAGCTTTAAATTTTGCAGAGCAAAATACTAATGAAGAGAATCCTATTATGATATAAGTTTTAGTAGAATATTAGTTAATTATATATTATTGATCACTTTATATTATAATATGATTGGATGAATAATTATTTATATTTTATTAGATATTAGCTTTAAAGAATATTATTTATAGATATTTTTAGAAAATTTTGCAAGCATAATGATCATGACAAAATTATCATAGCAAAGTTAACAAAACTATCACAGCAAAACTAATAATGCTATCATAACAAAACTAATATTATAATACTAGCTAAAGTAATATTTAGATTATAGTAAAACTAGTATAAGTATTATAATAAAAGTATCATTCATATAATCTCTAAAAATATATAAAAGTGATGTATCTTAGCTAGTAAATTTAGATAGATAGTTAATAGGATAGTTATTAGCTAATTAGTTAATTATTTAGTTTAGTTTGAGTTTTATGAGTTTAGTTCTCAATTTGTATTTTAGTAAATTTTAGTTTTAAGAGAATTCTAAGAAATTTCTCTTGTAGAATAGATCTTGATTAAGATCTATTATTTTGTCTTGTTAATAAACTGAATATTACATCTATCTTGAAATTACATATTGGAATTGGACTATATTCTAGCTAGTCACAACAAGAACATTATCATTACCTATCTTTAGATTAACTTTGAAATAGTAATAGATACATTCTTGTTAATAAATCTTTTTAAAGACTCTCTCAAATATTACTTTAAGCATATGGATGCTTTTATTACATGCTTTTATAATATTAGATTTAATACTTGTCCTCATCTCAGAACTTGTATCAAAAAGATAACAATACTGATTACTTACTTATTCTATATTTTTTTGCTAAGTCAACTTCTGTTAAGACTGATTATCATACTTCAATTTACATAATTTCTTTTTCTATAAATCTGATAAAGTAATTCTTTTTGATAAGTTAAAGTTAGATATTTTATTTTTTTTGGATATTATAATTTAATTTACAGTATATTTAAATAAGTATTATTATTAATAATTATTTTATAAATTTTTTGATTTTATTAGTATACAACAATAGAAATGTGAAAGATATTATTACTTAATGAATTAACTAATCATATTAATAATAAACTAATTTTGTTAGTATGTCACACTTCAAAATAGAAAAATTCAATTTTATTATGAATATATGATATCTATTATATCAAGTATATTTTTGATAGAACTGACATATAGTACTTTTTGATTAATATTTATTATAGGCTTTATTGAGAGATTATTAATAAAATCTGATATATTAAGATAATTTTATTAGTATTGGATTTGTTCCATAAAAAATCTCTATATTAAGTGATATTCATTATATCAAGAGTTTGTTATATTGAGTTTTATTATATATATATGATTAAACAGAATTAATTAACTTAATTTACATTTTCAGAAGACAACTAATTATAATCTGATAAGTAATAATAATTATAAATAATAATAAATAATAATATAAATAAATAATAAGAAAAATGAATAAAATTATAAAGAAAATAATTAATTAAAAATATTAATATTCTAAATTAATAATTATGATATATATTATGATTATCTGAGTAATAATATGCTAAATCTAGATATATTAAATATATAATAATTATCTATATATTCAAAATAAAATTGATTTTTTTAAAAATGTAATACAAAGTTATTATGTTAAAGAGAGATAATCCAATCAAAATTATTATATATCCTCCTATTTAAAGTATAATATCCTCATTATAGTCAAGTATATGATTTTTTAAAGGTATTAATCTTCTTTATGATATTTTTCAAATTGTTAAGAGATTCTCAAGTTATATTATAGAGAGAGTAACCAAGTCATTTAATAAAATATTGAAGTTTATAATAATGAATTCTTTTATCAAAAATATTTTTAACTTCATATTTCTCTTTATTATCTGAGATAATAATTGCTGGTGATAATTAGTATCTGTTAAATTCATCATCTGAATTATATTTCTTTAATAATAAAATATGAAATATCAGATACAATTTCATATTATATGATAGTTATAATTTGTAGATGACAGAAGATATTTTTGTGATAATTTTAAAGAGATCTATGAACTTTGGTATAAGCTTTTTAATTATTTTTTATTTATTTACTAAAGATTTTATATTGTAAGTGGAGAGAAGAACTTTATCTTTAAGATTAAATTCTTCAAATTTTCTGTATTAATTTATATATTTTTCTTGTACTTCAAGTAGCAAATCTTTGATAGTCTTTATCATAATATTCTAATACTTCATGAAATCTTGTGATACTGCAATATTATTTTGTGAAGACAAGATATTAATTGATATGTGAGATGCTTGTTTATAATTTAATTCAAAAGATATGTGACCTATTGAAATATTTTTGCTATTATTATAAGCAAATTCTGCAGCTGCTAAATTTTTATTCTATCTATTTTGTTGATAAGTAATATATATTCTCAATAATTCTTTTAGGGTTTAGTTAAGTCTTTCTATTTGGCCATCTGTTTATGAATAAAAGACTATAGATATAGTAAGTTTAGTATCTAGTTGTTCAAAAAGAGATTTTTAAAAGTAACTTATGAATTTTACATCCCTATCTGATATTATAATTATGAATAAGCTATGTAATTTACAAAAAAAATCTTTGCAATATTAGATATTGTAGCTGTTATTATAGTTGATATAAAGTATACTCTTTTTAATAATTTATCTATAAATACTATTATTGCATTATATTCAGATTAGAAGTTGGACTATGAAATTCATAATGATATATTTTTATCTATATTTTGCAATGGCTAAAGGCTAAAGTAATTCTGAAAGTTATTGATTGCTGTTTTTATTATGCTAGCAAGATTCATAACTGATAATATATTTATGAATGCTTTTATTCATCTTTAGCTAATAGAATTGTTAAGAAACTGTTGCATAAGTTTTGTTTATTCTAATATATCCTGCTATTGATATATTATAAAATTCAAATAGAATCTTTATTTTCAATATTTTATTATTAGATATAGCCAGATGACTTGTATTTTTCAAATAAAGTAATTTTTCTTTCAATTCAAAGTTTTTAACTTTGATTTATTGCTTTGAATTAGTATTGTTAAAGTTCTTCAAGACTTTATATATTTTTGCAAAGTATTTATTTTCTTGATTTTTTTTATCAAGTCTTCTTTGTTAACAAGATTAGTAATGACAATTGAGATATTTGCTAGATATAATTGATGAGAAAGTATATCTACTACTATATTATTTTTGACAGGTTTGTATTTAACTTCAAATTACTGGCTTGTAAGATTTCTAATCAGTGAGCATGTCTCTTGAAAAGATTGTGTTATATTTTAATATATTTCAAGAAGGTATGATCTGTAATTATTATAAATTCTATTCTTCTAAATATAACTTTCAAAGTTTGATTTTATATATAATTGCAAGTAATTCTTTCTCATGAATCAGATAGTTCTATTCAGTTGGTAAAAGTTTTCTTGACTCAAATATAATTGATTAATTATTCTTGTCTTGGTTTTGGCTTAATACAGCTCCAATAGCAAAATCTAAGATATCTATAATAACTGTAAATAATAGTTTTGAATCAGATAATAACAAAACTAATACTAAGATAAGGTGTTGCTTTAATTATTCAAAAGCTTATTATGTTATTATAGATTATTTATAATCTTTATCTTTATATAAGAATACTATAAGTGATAATGTAGTTACTGAAAAATCTTTCACAAATTTTCTAATAACTTACAAGTTCAAGAAATAAGTAAAGTTCTGATATATTTGTAAGTACTAGTCAATTTCTGATTATGATAATTTTTTTTAATCAACTGATATATCATCTGCTAATATAAAATATTCAAGATATTCTACATATTGCTGAATTATATTATATTTCTTCTATTTAGCATATAATTTATACTTGCAAAATATTTTTAAGACTGTTTGAAGATATTATATATATTCTTTTTTGATTTTATTATATATTAGAATATCATTCAAATATATAATTATAAATTTATCTAAGTAATTATGAAATATATTATTTATTAGCATTATAAAGATTACTAATATATTAATAATTTTAAAAGATAAAATCAAGAACTTATAGTATTTATAATGAGTTCTAAATATTATTTTATAAATATCTTCTTTTGTAATATATATTTAGTGATATTCTAAATATAGATCTAGCTTTAAAAAGTATTTTAATCCTATAAGTCTGTTCATCAACTTATCAATTCTGGATAAAGAATAGTAATTTTTTATGATAATTTTGTTCAAAGCTCTATAATCAACATATAATCTTAATATATCTTCTTTCTTATGTATAAAAAGAACTGGTACTCCAAATAGTGAAATACTTAAATAAATAAAATCTTTTTAAATAAGATCAGCTAATTATTTTTTGAGCTTATTTATCTTAATAAAGGAGAGTCTATAGGTGAATTTGAATGGTGATTCAGATCCTGGGATGAGATTAATTTTATGATCAATTACTTTTTTAGATGATAGTTAATTTGATAAGATTTCTGGAAATATATTTTTATATTTCTTCTTGATATCTAAGATTTCAGATAAAAGCATCTTTTCTTTTGCTTCTTCTTTATCTTCAGTATTATTAAGATATATATAGTAAAAAGTTCTGCATCTGCTAGTAAATTTGCAAATTATTATCTTGATATATAGATAGAATTGCAGCTTGAGCCTGACTTTACTTTATTATTAGCTTGTACTTTTATTATTTTTGATTTATAGATAAAGATAATAATATTATTTCTCTAGTTTATGATAAAGTTAGCATGAAATAACCAAGATTTATCTAGTATAAGATTATATCTC
Organism: Ambispora leptoticha; assembly: GCA_910591765.1. NCBI lineage: Eukaryota > Fungi > Glomeromycota > Glomeromycetes > Archaeosporales > Ambisporaceae > Ambispora > Ambispora leptoticha. Next base: position 756 of record CAJVPS010002304.1, on the reverse strand, counting down.
TATAATTTTAATATTTGTGTATCTATCTTATATATTTTATATATATCTAACTTTAACTCATCAATCTTTATCATGATGATAGTAGTTATCTTCTTGTTATTAGCAAGTTCAACTGTAACTAATATAATTTTCTGTAATTTCACTTTGTTCTTCTGAACAAATTTCTTATCTATAAAATTTCTGAATATATTACTATCTAGTAATACTTATGCTAGTTTACTATTTACTTGATTATTAAATTTCAACAGTCTCTCTCTATTATCTTCAAGATAAGCAAATTCAATTCTCTTATAAGATTATGAAGATTTTTCTTACTTATTTTCTATATTTGCAATCTTAATCTTTGATTTTAAATAATAATTTTTGGTGATGTGATCTGATTTATCATAATTATAATATATATGTTTATACTTATTATTCTTCTGATTATTATTATTTCTTTTATTATTATAATAGTCTTCTGCTTGATCTAATTTCATTAGTATTAGACTATTATTCTAATAACTTCTGTATTAGTTTTGTAAGTGATAACTATTATTATTTTTGCTTAATAAGTCTATAGATTTGCCTTGTCTATACATTACTATTATTACTATAGTGACATAAAATTTCTTAATTTCTTAATTTTTTTCTAGTTATAAAATATTACATTTTATTATAATTTTATTTATTTTATCAATATCCCTATTTTCTATATCATTTATTACTATATTTATTATCACATTTCTATTTTTAACATTATATTTTATTTAATAT
>CAJVPS010002303.1:0-12663 GCA_910591765.1 Ambispora leptoticha | reverse complement strand
TTTATCTTATTATTAATTTTATGTAACATTAATTTATTATTTAAAGATGCTGTATCTGTTCTGTAATTTTAACAATATTTATAAAACAAAATTTTTAATAAGTGATTAATATGTATACATGTATGTGCTACTAAATAAGATTTGTATAAATTAAGGGATAAATAAATAAATATCATGAGACTAAAAATTTATTCTTTGTTTTCTTCTTCTGTTATTGATGTTTTTATGTGTTTAATAATTATTCTTGGCTCAAAGTATTCTTCTCTACTATGATAAGACTTCAGTTAAGTATTATTAAAAGTTTTACATAATAACTGATTATGTTAGTTTCTCAGTTTGTAAGCTCTATTGCCAAGAGTTTTATGAATGTAAAACTATTCTGTACTCCATTGTGACTGAAATTTATTTCTGTGAGTAACATATTGTTTCATATTATATACTAGAACTTTATCACCAATTTTAAATTGTATAATTCTTTGTAATTTTGAGTTACATCTTTCTTTTATTTATTATTATTATCTTTTGATTCAATTTTGTACTATATTGATATCATCTGGTAGATGATAAATTAATAAAAATATTCAATCTAATATTTTATCTTCTTCATTCTTATTTTTTACTATTAGTGATGGATATTTTAAATCAATTGATAATTAGACATCTTTTCTATAGATCAAGAAGAAAGATTCATATTTGATAGTATTATTTTGAAGTGTTCTATATACAAATAATACTGATAGTATGTATACATCCTATTGTTTATTTAATATAATACAATATTTCTAAAGTATTCCACATAAAGTTCTGTTAAATTATTCTACTATTCTATTAGTCTGTAAGTGATGTAATAATGAAAACTTGTGTTTAATTTCAAATCAAGTGATAAGTTCTTCAATTACTTGAGCTGTGAATTCAGTTTCTTGATCAAACTATAATTCTTTTAGATATTCATATCTATAAATTATTTCTTCAAAAATAAATTTGATAATTATACTGACTTCTTTATTTGAAATTACTTTTATTTTTGGCTATTTAGTGAGTAGATTTATTACTATAGTAATATATTAATTTCTTTTTTTAATTACTTTGCAAGATCTAATTAGATTAATTATAATTTTATCAAAAGACTATTTAACTTTAATAGGATATAAGAGTTGTTTTATAATTTGTTTGCTAGTTCTTTAATAAGTTTTTAAGATTTAATAAAGTTCTTTATATCTATTCCTATTTCATTCTATCAATATCTAATAGTTATTTATTAATAAGTTTTATTAAATTTAAAATATCTAGTAAGTAAATCTGAATATATACTAGTTATTACTACTTCAATTTTATTTTCTTTCAGTACTTGAAGTAATATGTTAGATTCTTTTCTTCTATTCTTTTTATAAAATACTCTATTAATTATTAAAAAATGCTAATAAATTTTCTTTTGTTATTTTTCAGTATATTTTATAGAATAACTTTTATTTTCTAAGTATCTTATTAAGTTATAATATATAATTAAATTTATTATATTAAGTTAATTAGATTTGAATATTCTATTTAATTAATTATCTAGTAAAAATTATTCCAAATATTTTATTGATTAAATGAGTTTTATTATTCTACTCTTGCAAATATATTCTTGAGAAAGTATCCATATTTTGATTAATTTTTCTAGCTTTATAGGTAATAATAAAGTTGTATTCTATTATGATTATTATTCATTTTGAGATTTAGGATTCAGAATTAACTTGTTTAGTAAATAGTTATTAAAGTGCATTATGATTAGTAATAATTTCAAAAAGAGATTCAAGAAGATAATGTTGAAATTGTCTAATAGTCCAGAATATAGCCAGAACTTCTTTTTTAGTAATATTATAATTCTTTTTTACTAGTTTAAGTAAAATACTTGCATAAATTACTACATATTCTTTTTCTTCATCATTTTTTTAAAATAATATTATATTAAGTTCAAAGTCAGAGATATCAGTATAGAGATAGAATTTCTTTGTGAAGTCAAAATAAATTAATATTGGAATAAAGATAAGTTTTTACTTCAAAATCTAAAATATATTTTGCTAATCTATAATTCAAATAAAAATAATATTATTTTTTAAAAGTTAAATAGTAGTATTATTATTTAAGAGAATTCTTTGACAAATTTTCTATAATATTCAGCTAATTTTAAGAATAATCTAAGTTTTTTGATATTTGTTGATATAAAAAAATTCTTGAATTCTTTAAATAGTCAAAGGATCAGATGAAATTTTATCTTAAGTTATGATATATTCTAAAAAGAATAAGTTATTTCAAATAAAGTTATATTTCTCTAAATTAGATTTTAATTTAGCTTCTCTAATTTATTGAAAGACTTTTTGTAAATATGATAGATATTCTTTTCAAGTTTTTGAATATATATTTAGATTATTAATATAGATTATAATAAATTTTTAATTATAATCTTCAAGTATGCTATTCATAGCTTATTGAAAAGTTGCTAGTATATTATAAAGTCCAAAAGATATAACTTTGAATTTATATAATTCTTTTCTTGAAATAAAAGCTATCTTTTCTATATTAGATGATTTTATTTTAATTTATCAGTAATCAGAGATAAAATTCATAAACAAAAATCATTTTATATCTTCAAAATTATCTATCATCTCATTAATTCATAATAAAAAATAGATATCTTTCTTGATGAGAGTATTAAGTTTTCTATAATCAATATAAAATTATTTCTTATTATTTTTCTTTACTATTATTATAATAAGTAAGATCCAGGAATTATTGAATTTCTAGATGATATCTGTATATAACATTCTTTGAATTTTATTATGAATAAATTCTTGATCAGAGATAATTATTTTATAAGTCTTTTAATAAATAGTCTTTTTATTTTTAGTATTAATTGATTATTGAATAATATTGATATGTCCAAGTTTATTTAGATCTGATACAAAAATATCTTTGTAAGCTTGTAATAGATTATGTAAAGTATCTTGTTATTCATTAGTTAATTCTCTTTATTTTACTACTTTTTTGATTTCTTTTTTATTCAGAAAATATATTTTTATTTTATTCTTTTTAGTTAATCCAAATTCTTAAGTTCTACAAGAGAATTCTTCTAACTCTTTTCTGATATCTATAAGATTTATTCTTTTAATTAGAATAAGTTATAAAAAGATTACTTGAGTAATTTATTTATTAGATTGAATTTTATAGGATTCATTTGAATTATTATATAAAAAAATTCTAATATTTTCAGTATATTTAGTATTAATAGTATCTTCTTTAACTTTTATTCCTTTCTTGACTAGTAATAATCAAGCTATTTATTGACAAACATTTCCTACAGAAACTTTAATTGCCAAATAAAGATTAATCATAATTATTTAATAAGATTAAACCAGACTTTCTTTCTTCAAAATATCTAAAATTAAAATTTGCATTATATTTATAAGCTTATTCAGATATTTTTTCTTTATCTTTATTATTATAGATTTTGATTATTAAATTTGTTAATTGTTCTTTGAATTTTTCTTCTTCTATTTTGCTTTCAAATTTTCCAGATGCTATATAATATTTATTCAAAATTTCTTCAATAGAATTATAATCATTATCTTTAGCTTTTCTTTTTTTAATTCTAAATATTTTTCTTTCAGTGATTCTTCAATCTATTCAGATTATATATAATTATTATAAATTTCAGACTCACAAGAAATCAAATATTTATTATAGAGTTTCATATTAATATATTCCAGTTGAGTAAGTTATTTTCTTTAGAAGAGAGATAATTATTAATATATAATCAGGAAGATTTCTTGAACTGATATTTTTTCAGAGTTATTATAGATAATATACTATATTTTTTCTTCTTTATTATATTCAATAATATATTAGATAAGTATTACTTTTCCAATTTCAAGATATTATTGATAAATATTTAACAGATTGCTATTACTTCTTAATTTTCTAATAGTTCTATTATTCTTTTATCAATTATCATAATTAAATATATATATATAATACTTAGTATAGTTAGAAATATTTTATTTTATTATATCTCCAGGTTGCTTCAAGAAATATCTAGCTTCATCTTGAATTTCATAATAATTACAGATAAATAAGTTGAGTTGTTACTGAATAAAATAATTTGAACAGTATTACTTGTCAGTTTTATTTTCATCTTAAACTTTTAATATAGTTTTATTATTTATAAAGTATTTATAATATGAATATTTGACTATTCTACTTTTTATCTTTAATTTTTTTAGAACTTTATTCTTAATAAAGAATCTTTCTTTGATGATAGATATCTTTTTTAATTCTTGAATATGTTCTATTTTTATTTATCAATCTTTAGTTTCATTTTGAAATAAAATTATTAAAAGATTATTTGATGTATTTATTTTAATATTAATCCAAATAAGTAAATTATTAAAGTATTAGGAATATTCATGTTTGGAAGTTGATAATTTATAATGATACTAATATTTTATAGCAAATCCTTTTCAATTAAAAGTTTATTGAGAACTTTGATAATAGGTCTATTAAAACTTTCCTTTTAATTTTAAGTATTCTTTTCAGATGAAAGTAATATCTTTAACTTATATTTCTTCTTTAAATATCTTGATATTTCTAATTTTAGAAATTAAGTTTACTATTAGATAAAAAACTTTTCTAAAATCTATATCATTAAATTATCTGACTAATATATTAATCTAAATTCAAGATTTATTAGAGATCTAATAAAAAAAATTATAATTTTCTAAGTCTTGATCTTTAATTTCAAACTCATACTAATATATTAATCTAAATTCAAGATTTATTAGAGATTTAATAAAGAAAATTATAATTTTCTAAGACTTGATCTTTAATTTCAAACTCATACTAATATATTAATCTAAATTCAAGATTTATTAGAGATCTAATAAAGAAAATTATAATTTTCTAAGTCTTGATCTTTAATTTCAAACTCATCATTAATAATTTTACTTGAGAATATTTCAGTATTATTATTATTATCTTCTGATTGAGCATTTTATTATTTATAAATAAATTTAATTGATACTCTTTCTTCTTCTTCATTCCAATTAAAGATCATAATATTTTTTTAAGATTATTTTTAGTATTAATTTTATTTAATTAGTCTATTTTTATAATAAGACTATAAGTTTAAGCTTCTACAATATCTATTTTTACTGAAATTATAATTTCATCAATAGTAATTAGAAAGTTATCAATTATTTCAAGTAATTATTTAGAATATTTATTGATATTAGATATGAAGATATTAGTTTTTTGTTGAATTTTCATTTCAAGTCATTTAAGAAATTCATGACTGATAATATATTTTAATATTTAATATTCATAATTAAATCTATAAAAATTTTGCTAACCTTAACTTCATTTCAAACTAAAGTTATTTTGATCTTTTGAATAAATATTATTTTTCATTTTAGTTTTTTTAGTAATTCTTTTCTTATTTCTTTTGATATTTGAATTCTTTGCTTAGGAAATATCTTAATGAGTTGAATAATAATAATATTAACTTTTTGTAAGATTAAATTTTCAAGTATATCATAGATTTTTACTTTCTTTACAATAATAGAAAGATGTGTTCTTTCTTTTTTTCATTTCTTTTTTTCTAAATTAATTTTGTCTTTTTTGGTAAGAATTAAATAGCTTCATTTTCTTTTTCTTCTTTTATAATTCTTATATGTTTTCTTTCTTTAGCAAGATAATTATAAGTTGCTAATAATGAGAAACTGAATTAGATAGATAAATTACTTGAAAAATCACTATCAGATACTTGTAAAACTGTTATCAAATTTTGAATTTGAATCAGAAGAGAAATAGTATTTAGGTTTTGAGAGTTATTGAATTACTAATTATTATTTTAGGTATTTTGAATTAGTTAATTATTATTATTATTATTACTATTCTGATTTTAATTATTTTAATTTTAAGAAGTATTTTGATTATTAAATTACTAATTTTTAGATTAAAAAATAGTTAAATATACTCTATTAATATGCTTTTTTTCTCTATAACTATTATTATGGCAAATTGATAAGTGGGATTTCACTTTAATTCATCTTAACAATATAGGATTGGGAAAAACTGAAATAATTAAAGATAATGAGAGAGGAATTAGACTATACTTTTAATAATGACAAAGATTCTAAGGTCTGTGTCAATATCTACAGATATTATCTTAACAAAGAATAAATAAATAAAGTAAAAATAAATTAAAGAAATTATAAAGATTATCTGAGTAAAGCCACTAGTAATCAATATAATTCAAGATTTGAATTGATTAAATAGTAAACTATTAATTAAAGAAGATTATAACTAAAGTAAAGATAGAAATAAAATATGAAAATTAATTAACTAAATAAATAAAAAGAATATGGCTTATTTATAATAGAGATCTTCTACTCTCAAAATAATAAAATAAAAAGTATGACTTATTTATAATAGAGGTCTTCTACTCTCAAAATAATATCAAAAATCAAAAATCAATATAATATTATAATCCAAAAATTCAAAATCAACTTTATATGGTCAAAGAAATAAAACTGAATGAAAGAAAGGGTACTAATATAATTAAATTATAAAAGCAATTCTTAAAATTATATTTTTCAAACAATTCTTTCCAAACTATTTATTTCAAGTTAGAGTAGTAGGTCTTTTTATATATTTTTCAGATACAAAAATTATTATAGTATTACTAATTAATACTATCTAATATACAAGTTATAATTAAAGTACTATAATATAAATAATTATGAATAGATTATGTCAAAGTATGTTAAAAGATATCAAAGAATGTTAAAGAAAATTAGAGTATGTAAAAGGATATTGAAAGATATAAAAAGATGTGAGAAGATGTAAAAAGACGTGAAAGAATATAAGAGAATATTGAAGAATGTCAAAAGATATGGAAAGATATTTGAGATCATTATCCAAGTATAACTGTTCTACCAAAATTAAAAATAATCTTCCACTATACTATTTTACTATATATATGAATATCATATTACAAGATAATAAAAATATAGATTCCAAATATTAAATAAAATATTATGTTAAAAATAGAAATATGATAATAAATATAATAATAAATAATATAAAAAATAGGGATAATTATAAAATTAATAAAATTATAATAAAATATAATTTTTCATAACTAGGAAAAGATTAAGAAATTAAGAAATTTTATGTCATTATAATAATAACATCTTATTTTTCTTTAACTTATCTTTTTAATTATATAATATAGAGAGCTATATATTATATTAATAAATTTTAATCTTAATAAATAATCAAATATTCTTAATAGAATTAAAAATCAAAACTTTAAACTAGTCAGAGAAGTAATTTTATATTTGAGAAGATGAGAAAGAAATATGCAATTTTTTCAGTATGAATAGATATATTATTTTCTTGAAAGAGAAATTTTTTTAATTTTTCTAATATGTATTTTAACTATAAAAATAGTATAATTTCTAAGAATTTTATAATATATAATAATAATAATATAACTAATTAATAGAATTAGCAAATTCAAATCAATCCAAGAAAAATATTTCTAAAATATATAATCTACACTATATCTAATTATAGTTATAATATAATCTTTATAAAACTTTTCTAAAGATTCCTGAAAAATATATTCAAAATCTGAAGTTTGAAATTATATATAGATAGACTTATCTGATTAAATAATATTTTTAAAATCTTCTACTATCTAGTATTTATAAGTAATTATCCAAGATAAATATTTAATTTTATTGATTTTAGAAATTAGTAACTTATAATATTGAATGTGAGAGTTAATATTTTTTTAGCTAATTCTTTATAAATAGTTTGTATAGAAATATTTATATTATTATTTATAAAGTTTAAATATATTTGAAAAAAGTTTATTGATATATATTTTTGTTTTTAGTTATTAAAAACTTGAGTTTTTTGCATTTAAATTCATTAAGAATTCATGAATAATCTATTTTTTACTTTGAAACTCATATATTATTAATATATAATACTAAAGAATGAAAATGATCTATAATTCTAAAAATCTTACTATATATATATCTAAGTTTTTTGCTATAATAATATCTTCTTTTATCTCTTTATTAATTCTTTTTTATAATATATCAATATGTGATAAATTTTAAAAGATATTTATATAATAATAGATTATATATAACTTTGTAACTCACAGACTTATTAAAAAACTTATATATAGTAATAAACTATGATTATAATAAATTATATTTTCATATAATAAAAAATAATTGCTAAAATTGGCAAGAAATATTATTATAATAAATTGGTAAGGAAATTTTCACTTGAATTTATCTTAATAATATAGAATTGAGAGAGACTGAAATAATTAAAAAATAAAAAGAGGAAAATTAGACTATAACTTTCAATAATAATAAAAATTTCTAAGATCTGTACTAATATTTATAGATAATAACTTTATAAAGATTAAAATAAATAAAGAAGAAAAGAATTAAATTAAAGAAATTATAAAGATTAACTTAATAAAGTCACTAATAATCAATATAATTCAAGATTTGAAGTAATTAAATAATAAAACTACTATTAATCAAGAAGACTATAACTAAAGAAAATATAAAAACTAAAATATATAAACTAAATAATTAAATAAAAATAGAATATAACTTATTTATAATAGAAATCTTCTACTTTCAAAATAATAAAATAAAAAGTATGACTTATTTATAATAAAGATCTTTTACTCTCAAAATAATATCCAAAATCAAAAATCAAAATTAATTTTTTATAATCAAAGAAATAAAATCAAGTAAAAGAAAGGGTATTAGTATAATTAAAAAAGGAATTTTATAAAAAAATTACTATTATTATAATAATAAGCTTTTTAATTATATTTTTCAAATAATTTAATTCAAAACTATTTATTTCAAGTTGGAATAGCAGATTTTTTTATATATTTTTGAATATATAAATTATTATAGTATTATTAATTAATATTATTATTATAATGATATAAAATTTCTTAATTTCCTAATCTTTTCTTAGTTATATAAAATCATATTTTATTATAATTTTTATTTATTTTAAAAAAAATATTTCTATTTTCATATTATATATTACTATATTATTATCACATTTTTATTTTTAAATATTATATTTTATTTTATATTTAGAATCTATATTTTTATAATATGATATTTATATATATAGTAGAATAGTATAATAGAAGATTATTTTTAATTTTAATGAAACAGTTATACTTGGATGATGATTACAAATATTCTTCCATATTCTTTAATATCTTTCAATATCTTTTCACATCTTTTAATATTTTTCTATATCTTTTTATATCTTTTAATATCTTTCCATATTTTTTAATATTTTTTTATATCTTTTAATATTCTTTCATATACTCTGACATTCTTTAATATTTTTTGATATTTTTTAATATATTTTGATATAATACATTTTAAATTATTTATATAATAGTACTTTAATTATATTATATATTTAGATAATATTAGTTAATAATACTATAATAATTTATATATTCAAAAAATATATAAAAGAATCTGTTATTCCAGCTTGAAATAAATAGATTTGGATTGAATTGTTTGAAAAATATAATTTAAAAACTTATTATCATAATAATAGTAATCTTTTTAAAAGATTTCTTTTTGAATTATACTAATATTTTTTCTTTTACTTGATTTTATTTCTTTAACTATACAAAATAATTTTGGATTTTTGAATTATAATATTATATTGATTTTTGATTTTTGATATTATTTTAGGAATAAAAGATCTTTACTATAAATAAGTCATACTTTTTGTTTTATTATTTTTGAAAGTAGAAGATTTTTACTATAAATAAACTATATCTTTTATTTTTATTTAGTTATTTAGTTTATATATTTTAGTTTTACCTTTTATTTAGTTATAATCTTCTGTAATTAATAGTAATTTTACTATTTAATCATTTCAAATCTTGAATTATATTGATTACTAGTGGCTTTACTAAGCTAATCTTTATAATTTTTTTGATTTATTCCTTTTTTTCTTTATTTATTTTACCCTTATAAAAATAATATCTGTAAATATTAACATAAATCTTAAAAATCTTTATTATTATTAAAAGTATAATCTAATTTCTCTCTCTTTATCTTTAATTAATTCAGTTTCTTTCAACCTTATATTATTAGATGAATTCAAGTGAAAATTCACTTACTAATTTGTCATAATATATTTTTGGTACTCTCTTTATGAAGAAAAATTCCCTTTATATTTCTTATTATATTTATATACTTTTTATCTTCTTTTTATATCTCTTTTTATATCTTTTTCTTTTATTATCTATAATTAATAAATATTTATATCTTGAGTTTTCATGACTAATTATTATTTTTTTTATTGAACTATCAATTAATCATCATTTTGAAATATATTAAATTTCTAATTATCCTATTAGAATACTTTCTCAATACTTTTATCCTTATTGTTACCCTTTTTAATCAGATTTTTCTTTATAATTTTGAATATTTTATTTACTCATAGAAAGTATTAAAGTAATATTAATAAATCAAATCACTTACCTATTATTTCATGAATTAATTCAACTTGAGCTAAGTGAAATACATATTATTTGACTCAGACAAAGAACAATATAATTAGTTAACACTTTTATTTTTGATCATATTAATAATCAAAAAAATAACTTGATCTAATTGAACAATTTTACCAAAGATTTATTTATCAAGACTTTACTTTATAAATATAAACAAGAATCTCATTTAATAATAATAATATTGATAGTTATTATTCTGAAACTAAAAACTCAGAAGATATCTTTATTTCTCCTATACAACTTATATTAATTCCAGAATCAGAAGAAGATAGTAATTATTTAGATTCAGAAGAAAATATTCAAACTAACTCTGAAGATAATAATTAATCAGAAGTAGAAGAAGATAATCAAATAGCTTAATCAAATAATTTAGATAACCTGATTCAAGCTCTTTGAATTCTTATTAATTAAATATAGTTAATCAGAATGCCTGGCCTAAAGATGGCTCCTCAACTAATTGCGGCTTGCAGCAGCCAATCAGAGAATTGTGACAGAGTTGCGGCAGCCAATCAGAGAATTACGACAGAGTTGCAACTAGTTGCGGCTCTCATCTCTAGCCTGGCCTATGGAAAAAATTATTATTTTTATTAGAAAATACAAAGAAAATAATCAAAATCCAACTGAATGACTAAAAGACTTTAATATTATTATATAAGCTAATAGAATTATACATATTATAAAAATACAACTAGTAAGAGAATATCTAAAAGATGCTGTTATCTTGTAATATAATAAAAAAAGAAGAAATTATGCTATTCAATTAATTGCTTGAAATAATAATTAAGACTAATCACATAATTTCAGTTATCAATTTGTTATATACTTCTGTATTCAAGAAAGAATTGATTAATGGCAAGATAAAATTGAAATTTTGTAACAGATCAGTACTATTGAAGAATATATAGATAAATTTATTAATCTATTTTATAAAGTAGATCCTAAAAATAAATATTTAAAAGAATATAAGATTCAAACTTATAAAAGAGAACTTAAATTTGAGATCAAAAAATAAATTCAGATCTCAGCTGATAAAACTTTCTAAATATAATACAAGTTATAAAGAATATAAAAAAAGTAAATGCAAATATATCAATTCATAAATATCACCAATTCCAGATCCAGAATAACTCAATATTGAATATTATATTAATAGCACTTCAAGATCTTAACCAGTAAATAGAAAGTATTAAAACTAATAAAGAATCAAATTATAATAGAAATAATTCAGATTATAGATCTAATAATTAAAATCCTAAATTAGTTTTAATATATTATAATTGTAATGAGTCAGATTATATTCATCCTAATTACTCTCAGTTATAATTATATCAAAATAATCAAAATAACTTTAAAAATAATTATTAAAGAACTAATAGGAATAATTAATAATAAAATAATATACTGTTATAGTAAATTGATAAGTAAGATTTCATTTTAATTTATCTTAACAATATAGGATTGAAAGAGACTGAAATAATTAAAGGTAAAAAAGGAGAATTAAACTATACTTTCAATAATGATAAAGATTTCTAAGATCTGTGCCAATATCTATAGATATTGTCTCAAAAAGAGTAATAAAATAAAAAAATAAATAAATAAATAAAAGAAATTATAAAGATTGACTAAGTGAAGCTACTAGTAATCAATATAATTCAAGATTTAAATTAATTAAATAGCAAGCTATTAATCAAAGAAGGCTATAACTAAGGTAAAGATAAAAATTAAAATACAAAAATTAAATAACTAAACAAATAAAAAGTATAATTTATTTATAGTAGAGATCTTTTACTCTCAAAAATAATAAACAAAAAGTATGTTTTATTTATAGTAAAGATCAAAACAATATTAAATAAATCAAAAATCAATATAATGTTATAATCCAAAAATCAAAAATCAACTTTATATGGTCAAAGAAATAAAATTAAGTGAAAGAAAGAGTACTAATATAATTTGAAAAGAAATCTTTTAAAAAGATTACTATTATTATGATAATAAGCTTTTAAATTATATTTTTCAAATAA
>CAJVPS010002302.1:0-12664 GCA_910591765.1 Ambispora leptoticha | reverse complement strand
TTGTGGGAATAACATTTAAATTAACGTAAAGTTTAAAACATAATCACGGGAAACAAACTATAGAAACCTTGATTAAACCGAACACGTCTGTACTATCAGGTGACTCGTAATTATTCGCATCATTAGCTCCACCGATTGATGAGTTTATATAGTATTCAATTATTGTTGTTGTAATAGTACAAGGTTTGTCTCTTGATATAGGCCACAACTCCGCCATAGCTCCGGAAAGTTATCGACAATCGAGTGGTATATTTCTTGGTTCACTTACACCCGTGATAAAAAAGAGGTCACGTTAGAGAGAGTAAGAATTAGACTTTCGCATTATAATAAATAAAATATTTTACTTACTCTTAAAAACTAAAGTGGAATCAGAATACTGTACAATTTAATAATTCTCGTGAGCTTCTAAATAATCCATATTTATGCTATGTGGGCGCTCTCGGAGTTGGTGGCCGCACCAGCAAGGGCAGCCTAGCACGCGAAACAGCCATGACCCCTAAAAGAGGATATTCTCTTGCATTGAGAAAAGAATAATTCGTTCTCCCCCCCCCCCCTTCGGCTTTCGTCTCTGTGATCTCCTCCGTCCTGTCAACTAAATGACAGTCTAAATCATTTAAAATATCGAAATTGAGAAAAGTTCTTGGAGAAGTAAAAGGATCTGCGGCTTTAACTCGATAAAATATTTTACCTAATTTGGAAATGTTAGATATTCTCATTAAAGGGTATTTTTTTCACACAAAGCGTTTCTTTTTGAAGAACGATTAAAGCAAAGTCCATCATGTGATCAATTCACTTAAATTTTTAGCGCACCTATTAATGGTCTTAATGATTTATAAGGTCAGAATAAGGATATGAAGGACAAGATTATATGTAAAATTACTACCTCGACATTTTTAATTAGACATTGATTTTCTTGTAATATTTATTTTTCATATCTTATGTCGGATTTTTTGCCGGGTTGTTGTGAATAGATCACATGATGGACTACTCTTTAAAAAGTTCCGGATCATGTGTTTCTTAAGGGGTAAGCCAATCAAATCGTAAGATATGAAATTTTAATTGCATTTTTTATTAAGGTTAGGATTAGAGTCAGAGTTAAGATTATTGCACAAGAGTGTATAGCAAGGAACATTTTTTGGTTGAACACAGAAAGTCAGTTTCATGGCGAAATTTCGAGATAGAAGCTATTTTTCAGTTTTTACATTGTTTTGTAATATTGAACAAGTTATATCTACAATACCAATACTCTATTGTTTTTAATACCCGTTAGTTAACCTGGTGGGTTTTGGCGATAAAACGGTCAGGGGCATGTAATTTTTTAAGGGTAAACCAATCAAATCGCAAAGTCAATGTGTAACGGAAAAATCGAAATTACTACTTTCTGTGTTCCTAACAAAAAAATTTTAACTCTTGCGGTTTATCAATATTTAATATCTTGCGGTTTAATTGGTTTACTTCTTGATAAATTACATGAACCGTAATACGCTTCTAACCATTACGGATCAATACCGTGAATTTTTTCTGGCTATACTGGAACAAGTGCACCTCAAATAACGACAAGATTTATCGGTCAATAAGCAAATGTTTAGTGAATGTCATTTCCACTTTTATTTCAAAGCATTTATAACAAATAAATATGGAGATAACGAACTTAAAATTTTATATTTTATATTTGTATAACTGACTTTTTAGCAGAATCACCAGTTCTTTATAGAGAGAGTTGACTGGACTAATAATTTAGATTTATATACATATATTATATATCTCCGAAAATAAGCAACTCCCACTATTGTGAACATAAAATATACGAAATGATAAATATCGAATATAAGCCACCCTTTAAAATTTTATAATATCTATTATTCAATAAATACAAACATTATATTATCAATTAAAAAGTTAAACCTTTAATGTGTATTTTTAACTTCAAACTCTCATATTTTTCTCAAGTGTTCCCTACATGATAGACTTTAAAATGTAAGTATTTATATGTCATAGATACACAAATCACTTTATACTCAAAATATAAGATTTTCGGAGATATAATGTGACTAAATTGATTTATAAGAATCAAAAGTACAATTTTTGACTAATATATTCCGATATTACGTAATAGTGATATTTTCTCGGAAAAAGATTCTGATAGTAAATCTGAGAAAATATCAATGCGTAGTATTACGGGTGAACAATTAGGAAAACTTCTTCATTTAAGCCAAGATATATTATATCCAACGATATTATCAAAGAAGGACTGGCAATCCTTTTAGATTCGAGACAAGAAATTCTTCTTCGGTTGGAAAGTGCTTAGCTCAAAAAGAAGAAACTGAAAAACTATATATAAAAACACCGTAATTCACCGTGCAAAATACCCCCAGGACTTACGGGCAAAGTTAAACAATAAAAAAAGTGTTTAAAAAAAAGGAGGGAAGATATACTATAAGGGGAATAGGGGCAATCTCATGTTTGTAACATCTGCATGTATCAGCATTAAACATCCGGAATTTCCCAATTCAGCAATGTATTAAAGAGAAACAAGAAAATGAACATTACAAGAGTATTATACACTATAATATTACCAAAAGAGTCTGCTACTTTATTTAGATGAAGTTGAGTAAATTATTCTTGTAGTTCAGCTAAAGAAAACAGTTGTTCAAAAGCATTTTCTATAAAAAATTTGTATCCACAAATTATTTTTAACATGCTATATTTGCATGTGCCATGACGACTACAGCGCAACATTTAGTTTAAGGATATATGGGGGCAGCCGTCAATAGAAATCAAGCAGATTTATTAGAGTAATCTGCTTGATTATTTGCCTATAACCCTTTTCCGATTCGATCTGTTTTGTACATTTACATATTAAAATATTACGTATTATTATCACGGAACGGAATGAAAGAATAAGACCGAAATATAGTTTCAATTGATGATTTTTTTTATTATTGTGTGAAGTATAAAGTCAAGAAAAGATAATGGCAAGTTTCTTATTACATGTATCCATGCAAAATAGATTAGGCAGTGAAGCAGAAGATTTCTCACGACCTAACACCACACGCGGATTGTTTTCTTTTCTGATCTGCAAAAAGCAATTATTGTGCGCGAAATCTGCGCAAATGATTTTTTACGTTTGCGCATTATCTCTAAAAAATTATTGCGCAAACAATCACCAATCTGCGATGCGCAGGTCAATTTTAAACAATGCCGTAAAGTCCCGAGAATAAGCAACCCCCTACATCATCAATTTTGGACCGAATTTTAAGGGGAATGCTTATTTTCGGGCCCTTTCCAAATGTTTAAACTTATTGATTTGTTACGAACATGACGAGGGAGTTAAAGGAATCGATGCTACAAGGGTGTCGAATCCAGATCTCCATATAATAAATATTGTTTGTCTTCGCTATTTTTTGGGGGGAATGATTATTAAAAAGAGGTTGCTTATTTTCAGGATTTTACTGTAAGCCAAAAAATAACTTTCTTATACACTCGGTACACGAACTTAAAGAAATAACACAACTGCCTTATAAAAAAGGCTGAAGCTATAATTTTTGCTTTCTCTTTATTGTACACATCACTAAATTTTTGTTACTGCACAATAACATCTTGAATAAGAAGCCAATCAAGATTTAATCTGTAAATGTTATCAAGAATAACCTATTCTTTAACATTCACCGGTTAAATTTGTATTTACTTTCATGCTCAATAAGTTATTAATTTATAAATTAAAAACTACAGTCAATCCGCCATCATCGATATGTTACGTGCTATTAAAGATCGACCGCTTCCATATTGTTAACGTTAGGTTGACTAACGAAATGTGGTTGAACAAATCGAGGACTAGACTGCGCAAAGTAGGTATTACTATAGTTCTAAAGGTCTCCTGTGCCAGTCTTCGATGGAGATTGTGCAATAAAAGTAAAGATCAAAATAAATTTAATAATAAGAAAAATAATAACTAATCACTTAACAAAATATATGTTTAATTCAAACAACAATAATAATTACAAAGGTTTATTCCAAAACAAATAAAAAAGTGAGCAACGCTGTAAAAATAAATAACCAAATAATACAATAATCAAATGATCAAACGCGATTCATCAACTTTGTATGTCAAAGCAGTAATGTCTTGGATTTTGTTAGAATAAAGTTATCAATTTCGTTTCTGTCTCTCAGACCTTCGAGAGCTATCCTTCATATATAATTTGGTTATTATATAATATCTAAATTACAGATCGTAATTGCATACAAACTTCGCGGCTTTTAACTTACAAAGTCTGAATTTTTGAATTTTTACAAAAGGATGCTTTGAGATGGAATATAATAAATTTCTAATATGATGAAAGTAAATTATCATGTACGATACAAAATATGAATTTTTTTAAGAAAAATGCAATCATTCCTATGAATCAAAGGAACAACGTACAATACGAATGTTTGTATGAAATTTCTAATGATAATCACATTCTTGGATCGCAAAGAGAATTCTTATTGGGAAGGCAGTATTGATTTGATACTGCGAAGAATATGAATTTTTGCTGGATTTGGGTTGGACAATTTTTTTGTGACACCTTACTAATTAGGGACACCGATACGTAATCGCGGGATTTTCTCGTTGCATTTAAATCCGCTTTTCAAAGAAAAAAGCTATGATCGACAGTTTACTCGAAACCCTCCCCTTTATTATATGTATAACATAATGGGACTATGACATATCATAATAATGCAATTAATGTGAATGTCATATTATCGGTATCATATTAACGAGATTTTACTGTATCGATGCACAACATGTAAATTGCCTAAAATACAAAAATTAATTCAAATTTTTCCGAATTAATTATTCTTTTGATGGCGTTTTTTCATTGACAACTTTTTGTGACTTGGCGTTGTCTCTTTCGATGACTCCTAGTACGCATATGAAATTCCATAATAATAATGACAGAACAAGACGCATGTACCGTAAAGAGTTCTTTAAAGTACCCTAGATATTCTACATTCTACTTAAAAACAAGAGACTTGTAGCACATGTACTTACATTTTCATGCATTGGTTGCCGAGTAAATAAAATGATTTCCAAAAATTATCGTTATTTTACGTATAACGATAGTCATCAATGATGTATACTCAAGATGCTAGCTCGTTTATTGTTGGATCCATTTATTCAACTAAACTTTTCTTTACTAAAATAATGATACAAACAAAACCTTTTAAAGGAATCTATTTCTTGAGAGCCAACGAAATTGTGTAATCAAAAGTAATAAATTAGCTTATTATGATAGTACAAATATAGTTAATAGTTTCTTCAACGCAACCATTATTGTTATCTTCATTAAACTTATCATCATCATCATCATCATCATGACTATTTATAACTTCAAATAGTATCTTTGAGAATTTTACCTGATGGTTCTCTTATTAATAATTTTTAATCTATTTTTAAAAAACTCTGAATAATCTCTTCGCAATTAATATTCCTAGAATTTATTTGAGTTAAAATCTTTTATTAAACGATATTTTCAGTAGCTCGTATGTTCCGTTGAGTCTTTTTTTTAATGTAATCTTTTGCTCTTGTTCCAAGCTTCGTTTGTTTTAGTTTACGCGGCTCAATTGGTAAATATTGAATATGAAAATGTTTAGATTGTTTCAACTGCCAAATGCTACTATTCATACTATTAGACTTCCTCAAAACAAATGCTGAAAATTGCGACAACAATAATTTTTATTAGATGTGCATATTAAATGGAAAAAATTACCAGATATAAAAATTAACAACGAAATTTTTCAACAAAGAAAAGGGGAAAGAATGATATACTTTATTTCTTTAAATTTACAATATAGAATATCGGAATTTAAATATTCTTCAGCTCCAACGGTATAATACAAAGAGAGAAATGAGTTATAAGCTAACTTCATTTATGTAAACGCATGTATTCTATAACAATAAAACGAAGGAACTGTAAAATCAGGATCACAGAATTTGTTACATATTAACAAATTTGTTATCCGTAATTATGTTCCAAAATATATTATTCAAAATAGATGTACAATGCATTTATATTCTTAAGATCTAGAGACGGAGCTTATTTGTTATGCGTAGATAGAACATCTATAAAACAAAAAAATCTATAAATATAAAAGCTAGTCTCTTGTCTCATCTTTGTAAAACTAGTTTTTTGATTTCAATTTTCACAGATAAGTAAGCCATATCTTCTTCATATTATATAAAATCTCTCAAATGACAGTTACAAAGTTACCACTGAACGATAAAAATTGTGCTCGAGGAATTGATATCACCGGAAAAAAACATATTTTCTATGTGCAAAACGAAAAGTACCAATCATTAAGGAGAAGAAACCGAGGAAATAACAATAAAAATTCCTGTAAAGATTGCAATCAATCCAACGAATGCTTCGAGATCTTAGAGAAACGAATCGAACAGATATCAAATAAAGTTGCTCAGCTTGCAAATGTCACCAATACAAATCAAAGCTTGAGTTTAACCAAAAACGATTCAATCGTCTCTCCCGATTTTTCGCAAATGGTAAATTTCTAATTTTCTTTGCTATCATTTTATATTAGTAAGATAATGCTGATTTGATTTTTACTAAAATCTAATTGCTTGTTTTTAGGATACAGATGCCTTAATAAATATTGCAATAAATTTGAATTCGAACACATCTCAAGCCTATACGAATAACGAGTTTTTCCATTTGAGAAATTTAAGAAACGATGTGAATTCAAAATTTGTTATCTTATATTAACAGAACAGAACAGAACAGAACAGAACAGAACAGAACAGAACAGAACAGAACAGAACAGAACAGAACAGAACAGAATAAAACAGAATAAAACAGAATAGAAAAGAATAGAACAAAATAGAATAGAATTTATGACGGATTTTGTTAATGCATAAATCAAAAACCATTTAAATAAATTAAAGCTATCATTGAAACAAGTTTTTTTAGAAGATTTTCACCATACTCTTATATGTCAATCTGAGAAAACTGACCATACAAGTTGGTGCCATTCAATATTCTAATTTTTTTCTTCGCATCATTGTAGATGATTTTTTTGCGTTGAAGTGTTAAAAGAGATCATGAATTGCATAATGGGATTAAAATGATAATAATTGAATATAGTGACGAGAATATTAAATATATGTAGTTGACTAGTGATTTTATTAAATGGTACCTTTTTTATAATACGTTTTAAATTTCTTTTATCATGTCCAGACAAGATTTTTGGTCTGTTTTCTTAAATCGGTTGATTGTATCACGCACTGTTGGCTAATATTGAAGCATTGCCCTACATGATATACCGATTATTTGTTCAAAAAGTTCTGAGGACAATTCTTTTCCTGGTAAAGAGAAAAAAGAATGTATGAGGATTATTTTTATATACAAATAAAAAGACAAAAAAGAAAAAACGAACAATGTAAATTAGGAAAATCTAAATAATAATGTACGGTTATTTACTGTACAATAGGTCATTATGTTACACCTTCTTTTTATTAGGATCAACATTTGTATATATATTTTTATAATAAAGCTTGCGTTTAATGATTTTGATTTCGATATTAATTACCTCGTGTTTATTCATTTAAAAGTCATTTATCATTGTGATGCGCAGGTAGGTACAGTAGTTCACGGAACACGGAAAAAAATAGCTGCGACCAAAAGTTAAAGCGGAAATATATTCATTAAAATAATAAATATCTCTTAGTTCTATTTATAGAATTTTTTTAGTGTTCCATGTAGTGTTGCAAGCCAGCTTGCTGAGCTATTTTTTTTGCAAGCTGAGCCGGCTCACCTGAAATAATTTTTCAAAAAAGGAAAACTATACATTTTAGAATTTTAAGTTAAAAAAGTAAAACTCGTAATAATCGATAAAACTTGCGTTCAATCGTGTTAGCTATAATAACCAATTTCACACATGGCATTTTTGGAACTCAATATCTCGCGACTCAAAGACAAGAATCGAGTGTAAAATCACCATTCGACTGTTGAATCGAATGGTGGCCTTACACTCAATTCCCGCCACCGAGTCTCGAGCCCCAAAAATGCCATGCGAAATTACTCATTATTGCGGATTTCATTTTTGCTTAACACGATTGACGCTAGTTTCACCTGATCTAACCAAATACTAAGGCAACTTCAATAAACCGAATTGGTCTGAACTATTAATAAAAAATTTCGGAAAATTCGGTTTACCGAGATTTAATTAATAAATTCGGTTTATCGAGAGATTGTTCCTGAACCAAATCCGGTTTATCAAGGTTTTAATTAGTGTTTCGGTTTATCGAAATTCGGTTATCGAGGTTGACTTAGTATCATGAATTTTGAAAGCATTGTGGATCATGCGATCAATCCCTAAATCCGATTAATTCTTTTAATGATTCATAAGGTCAGGGTAAGGGTAATGGTGAAGAACAAGATTACCGTATTCTCCCGGAAATAAGCACCAATTGACTGCCATTTTTGACTCAAAATAGGGGTGATACTTATTTCTAGAATGTCTGCTGGAAATAAACAAACATCCGGGAATAAGCATCATAGGTGACGCTTATAAAAATTATCGTTATTATAATTATTTAATTAATAGTGGCATTTATTTACTTTTTGGAGGTGGTACTTCTTCTCAGGTGGTATTTATTTCCGGGAGAATACGGTATACGTAAAAGTTGTCATCCCGACAGTTTTAATGAGATTTAGGCATTGATTTTCTTGTTGTCGGATTCATTTTCTCGGGTTGATCAAAAATTTGCGCACTATTGGACATGGATCATACGATCCACAACGCTTCGAATTTGGAAATATTAAAATGACTGAGCCATCAAAATCATGGTGGCGGCTTAAAGGCTCAGTCGCTAAAGCCGAACACTAATTCCAAAGTTCCATGTGGTGTTTTCCCGATTTAGGGAATGCGATAGAGCGTTGTATACACGTGATCCATGTTCCTCTAAATTTTCTGCACACCTAATTAATGATTTATAAGGTCAGAATAAGGGTTAGGACTAAGGTTAGAGAACAAGATTATATGTAAAATTGCCTCACAACATTTTTATTGGTACTCCAAGTTAAAACATCTGTTTTTATATTTTTCCGCTTTTTCATATTTTTTTCATCTTTGAATCGGATTTGATTTGCCGGGTTGATCAAAAAAATTTGTGCATTCTTATTGGTGATTGAATAAAAAATTTGCGTACCTATTGGACATTAATCACGTGGGTCAACGCTTTAACGCATCCCCCAGGCAATAAGTACAATACACGCATGCACATGTGAAGGAAAATTTTTCACGTTACTAAATTAAGACGACTTCTTTACATGTATGTCTTCGGCATATCAAAGCGATTTGCAGCTTTTCCTACAAAGTCTATGTAAACGCCTATCGTTTCATTCCATGATTGATAGGATTTGAGCCGGGAGACTAAGATGGATAATCGAGTAATATGATCTCATTTCCACGAAACCAAACTTTCACTTTTATGGAACTTATCCTTATCTTCAAAAACAAATATTCGGACATCTACGTTCGTTTGTCATTGATTTAGTCATGCATAAACTATGACTACGCTACCATCGAACTTTACAGTTGGCATAATATGGGGATCATTGTGTTACTTCCAGCAATACTTTCGCGAATAATTGGTATTTACTTTGTCGGACCAAATTACTTGATGTCAATCGATCGACCATCCAAAAGTCGATGTTTTCGGTGCTTCTCTGGGTTTTTGCGTTAATTCTGGGGTACCCTTATGTGCAGCAAAAATGGATCGGCCAGCGTGATCCCATACCTTAGTAAACATCTTGAATGCCCTCTAAAGTAACTTAAAGTTCAAGCTATGTGTATTGAGATCCCGTAAACTCCTTTTCGAAATTTTCCTCGGATTTTTGATGTTTGGCATATGGAATCAGCATTTAAATCTCTTCAGGACATGAGTAATAACTCCTTTAATGTACTGTATGTATATAAAAAGAAGCAGACCACGCATTTGGAGGTATACAATCACAAAGTCTAACTTACTGTTTGTGCCTTATTTTATATAGGCTTCCTAATGCAATCGCAGACTAATAATAGAGACGAAGCATAATTTTTTACTATTGATTACAGCGCATTTGAGAAAATATTATATATTTCTTCTAGTATAAAAATAACTTTTTTTTCAAGTCCCTAAATAATTTAACCATTGGTCTATATGGCAATCCATCGATTTTATCATCATGTTGCTCATTATCGTCTGGAAAAGCAAGTAAGTAGTTTGCTCTGGCATTTAATCTTGAATTTCCGAGAAATATCAAATATTGTATATGCTTACAAGTACTGGATTTCTTGATAAATGTGTACTCTTCCAAACGAAAAATGGAACCATCATTGAATTTATCAAACTTTTGCAGAAATATCTGATGAGAAACCATTCGTCCAACAATTCATGATGGTTGTATAAATTTTAATTGCGGCGATAGTTATCATTCTACTCATTGTTTTTATAATAATAAATCATATAAAATAAAAGATAAAATTGGCTTTTTTTGTCGATATTTGAACGTTGGAATATCGTAAATGAATGCTACCATCTTCGCTCGAACTGCATTATGACGGTATCCACACCCCTTTCATGTTTAATATGAGTAGCTGTTCTAAATTGTGATACGCATGCACCGAATCCATGCACGTGTGACATATTACCAGCATATAATGATAAAACATTTGATATAGCGATAGAGAAACATTCGTTCATCTGCTTTTAATGCACAAAGCCACATCCCCATTTGCTTCACTATTGCTTGAATCCGTACTAATGGTATAATTTCCGCTGGTGCATTCACTATCTGGCGCATTCTGCTTATACCAATGATAATAATGACCTCAGAAAAAATTGATGGTTGTAACGAACTCATAAATCACATTTTTTTATTCGCCATTTTTATTCTAATTTCCTTCTTCTACAAAATTACTATGTATTCGTTTAATGCTGAATATGAACAAATGAACTATTCAGACCAAGACCCCTTTTTTATTTTTATCAGTTCCGTGTTCTCTTACAATTTGACACTTCCCTCTTGTTCATTAATCGTGATAGGTGCTGAGAGGCAAAATAAACTTGTGATACCAATCTTTTTCTCAAGAACATATAGCGATTGCATATTAAAGTATGTGTAAGTTTGTTCATGCTTTATTATCGTATATACGAGTTATTGTCGTATTCCTCGCAATTATTGATATCTTGGTTATTAATATCCATTACTATTTGAATAGGATTTTCGAACGAGATCTTTTTACACACAGTATAATTGAGTGACTCCCATACAAAATACACACCTTTCTTTTTTTATTAAATTTTATTCGTGAATTTAAGAGACCGTGTAGTTTCCCATGACGTTTTACAGCAATTGAATTTGCAATTCACGTGTATATAAAAAGTGCCATGCTATTTTTTGATAAATCACCTTTTATGGTCAATCAAATATATAGAAAACGGTTAGTAATGAGTAGGAGAAGCGTATATTTTGTTCATCTTTTTACATGAGAAAGGAAGGCAATAAGGAATGAGAGAAATAACCCAATTTTCTCCCTAAATTCGAAATTATGTCCAGGAGGGCAAGAAGGAAAAATAATTGCAACAATTTGAACAGACAGCATTTTTGTATTATTAATGAAAACTGAAAAGTATGCCTCAATCATTACATATGTCTTAACAAATCTAGTCTTACTTTTTTTTCGCATAGTAAATCTAGAATGGCAACGTGCAAAAGAAAAAGAAGTCGATGAACATTTCATCAAAAAAAAAACAGCATTTTAGCAAGGATATAATTTTACATTGGACAAGAATGTTGAAATGTCCCTTTAACTAAATGACGACGAAACAGAGAAAACTTTAAATTTTTCAACAATATAGTCTACCAAAGGGAAGAACGTTATTATTAATAAAAGAAAACTCGAGATTGCTATGTATTGATCATTAGCCGAATTAAATGCAAGCATGTAATCATAAACTAGTATAATTTCAAAATTTATTTCAATTTAATAGATATAAATGTACATGTATATTATATTTGCAATGCATTGGAAACATAACGTTTCCGGTGTACATTTTTTTAGTGCATTATGATTGACAGATGTTTACTAGAGTACAGGATCATAGACTTGTCTCTAATTCTGGTAAATATGCAGTTTCTCTGGAATATACTTTCCACTGATAAGTCGAATCCTATACAGTTTGGAGCTTGTATTTGACTTTGACGTTTTCCAGACGTTATCAGCCGGATGGCATTCCTTTCATAATGATCCGAAAGAGTGAGCGGACAATCGGATTTTTGTTCATCTTCAAACCACCCCGATCTTTGCTAAGCACATTTGTTCAAAAAGGTGCTGCTATTTTCCAGACCGTATATCCTTCTTGCTGGAGAGTGCATTTTCGGTTGTATTTTGTTTGAGAATTCGAGATATTTTTGAAATAAAAAAGGTATTTAATTATGATCTTGAGTAAAAGCCATGAATTCTATAAATTAATATGAATATTAAACATTTATGATTAACTTTTAAGTCCTTCCGTTTGCTGATTGATCCGATCATATTTACGCAACGCTAAAAAAAAATAAAAAATTCAAGTGAATAAATCAACAATATTAAGAATCTTGAAAAAGAATGATGAGATATTTAGTAT
>CAJVPS010002301.1:0-12665 GCA_910591765.1 Ambispora leptoticha | reverse complement strand
TAGATTATATTAGAAATATTTTACTAATATAAATTGTATATCAAATAGATATAATTTAATAATATATAAAATATCTTTAATATTTCATCTCAGCAGATAGAATCTTAGTAGATCAAAAAAAATAGCTGTAATTAAAGATTGACTAGCATTTATAAATATATTAAAACTTTGCTTATTCTTAAAATTTACAAGTTATTATAAGAAATTTATTTAAAGAATTTTTAATTATAGTATTATTACTCATAATACTTTTATATAAAAATAAATATAAATAATCTATCATAATATAATAAATATTAAATAATTAAAATAATATTTCATATTAATATTAGTCTTGTTATTGTCTAATTCTAAATTATTATTTACAGTTACTATAGATACTTTAAATTTCATTATAAAAACTATATTAAGTTAAAACTAAAACAAAAATAATTAATCTATAGCTTTTAAATTAAGAAAACTTTTATTAACAAAATAAAATTATCTAATATATAAAAAAATTACTTATAATTATATATACTATCAGACTTTGAAAGTTATATTTAGAAAGATAAAAGTTTATAATAATTACAAATTATATCTTTTTGAAATATATTAAAATATAATGCAATTTTTTTAAAAAATAAACTCACTAGTTAGAAATATTATAAGTTAGTAATTTTAAAATAAAATACAAATCTGATAAAGTATAATAATTTTGATTGAATTATCTTTCTTTAGTTTAAATCTTTATTTTACACTATCTGTATTATAGATTAACTTTATATTATATTTTTAAGAAGATTAATTTCATTCTGAATTTACAGATAATTATTATATATTTAATATATTAGATTTAATATATTATTATACAGATAATTACTGTATTTATCTATATTGCTAATTTAAATTATTAATATCTTAATTAGATATTTTTTTTAATAATTCTTTATATTTTTATTTATTCTTCTTATTTATTATTTATAATTATTTATTATATTATTATTTATTAAATTATGATTAGTTACTCTCTGAAAATGCAAATTAAGTTAATTAATTTTATTAAATTTATATGTAATTTAAATTAGAAATTTATATTAATTTATTTATATTTTATATTTATTTCTTTTACTATAAATATAATCTTTCTGTTTTGTACTTTTACTTTAGATCTGATATTTTTAAATAATAAAAATAATTATAAGTTATAAAATTAAAATTATTCATATTCTATTTTATCTTGTTTATAACTATAAATAAAATAATATTATAACTTGATAGTAATAAATATAATTATTACAAAGATTATTCTCTAATACCTTACATTTTATATACTACATACTATACACTTCATATACATATTTTATATACATACTTTAGTTTTAGCTATAATATTTATCAAGATAAACTCAAAATAATTTGTCTAATTTATGCAGAGTATAACTGAATTGATTAAAGTAATTAAAAAAGGTAATCTCTCTGATTCTAAATTTACATCTCATCTTTCAATAAAAATATTAATATACTTAAGAGAATCAAATGAAAATATTCTTATTTGAATTATGCAAGTTAAACTATATTTCAGGTCCAAGAAATTACAAATAAGAAAACTCAAATATAGTATATTATTATCTCTTTGACAGATGTAACTTTAT
Source organism: Ambispora leptoticha (assembly GCA_910591765.1). NCBI lineage: Eukaryota > Fungi > Glomeromycota > Glomeromycetes > Archaeosporales > Ambisporaceae > Ambispora > Ambispora leptoticha. Next base: position 11,031 of record CAJVPS010002301.1, on the reverse strand, counting down.
ATTGATATCTTAACAAAGTAAAGACAAATAATAATATCTTATCTTTTAAAAATTAGCAAGTCTTTATTACAGTTCTTAGAGATATATTCTAATAATTTCATTATTAATAATATCTTTGCAGATAATTATATTACTCTCACTAAACTGGCTTAATACAAGACTATAATACTAAATTTAGAAATATAATTAGTTAAATAACTGATATAGGTGACCTAAATCGAGTTATTTATTTTATAGAAGATCTTAAATTCATTATCAAAATGAAAGTTAGTTATTAAGCTTCAGAAATATTAGAAAATGCTTGAAAATTAGCTATTTGCTTTGATATTACTATATATAAGCAAGAAAGACTCTTAAGAATACCAAGTAAATATAATAATAATAATTATCACTTACAGAATTAAAATAAAAATTATCAGAATAATAATCTTATACTTATAAAATTAGACTTAGCAGAGAGCTATTATAATAATAGAAATAATAATAATAATTAGAAGAATAATAAATTCAAAGATATATATTATAACTATAATAAACCAGATCACTTTGCTAAAAAATTATTATTCAAAGCCAAAAATAAAAATTATAAATATAGAAAATAAATAAATAAAATCTTTTTAGTCTTATAAGAAAGTTAAATTTACTTATTTTAAAGATAATAGAAAAAGATTATTAAAATTCAGTAGCCAAGTAAATGAGAAATTAGCATGAATTTTATTAGATAGTAATATTATAAGAAACTTTGAAGATAAGAAATTTGTTCAGAAAAATAAGTAAAATTATAAAAACCATATTAGTTAAAATAGAACTTGCAGATAGTAAAAAAATAACTGCCATCATTATAATAAAGATTAATAAATTGAAACTAGATACTTATAGAATATATAAGATGAATGTTTAGATATTAAAATTATAGAGATTTGATCTTATCCTAGATAAATCTTGATTATTTCATGTTAATTTCATAATAGATTGAAGAAATAATATCATTATCTTTATTTATAGATCAAAAATAATTAAAGTACAAGCTGATAATAAAGTTAAGTTAAACTCTAACTGTAATTCAATCTATATTTCAAGATAATAGATTACAAATCTACTAGCAAATACAAAACTCTTTATTATATATCTTAATAATATTAAAGATAAAGAAGAAGTAAAAGAAAAGATATTTTTACTAAAAGTATTAGAAATCAAAAAGAAATATAAAAATATATTTTCTGAAATCTTATCAAATCAACTATTATCCAAAAGAGCAATTAATCATAAAATTAATCTTATTTCAAGATTTAAACTATTATTCAGATCTATTTATAGATTTTCTTTTACTAAAATGAATAAGCTCAAGAAATAATTAGCTAATTTAATCTAGTTCTCTTTATATATAAGAAGAAAGAAATATTAAAATTATTTGTTAATTACAAAGCTTTGAATAAAATTACCATCAAGAATCACTACTCATTATCAAGAGTTAATAAGTTGATAAACAGACTTACAGAATCAAAATACTTCTCAAAACTAGACTTATATTCAGGATATTATTAAATATATATTGCAGAAAAAAATATATATAAAACTATATTTAGAACTTATTATAAATATTATAAGTTCTTAATCCAATCTTTTAGACTTACTAATATACTAACAATCTTTATAATATTAATGAATAATATATTTTATGATTACTTAGACAAGTTTATAATTATATACTTAAATAATATCTTAATTTATAACAAGATAAAGAAAAAATATATATAATATTTACAAAATATATTAGAAATACTTTATAAGTATAAACTATATGTCAAGTAAAAGAAATATAATATTATTTAGCAATATATAGAGTATTTAGAATATTTTTTTAGCAGATGGTATTTTAGTAGATCAAAAAAAGATTAAGATTACTATAATAGGAGATTAACTAGTATTAATAAATATATTAAATCTTCACTTATTTCTTAAATTTATAAGTTATTATAGAAAGTTTATAAAAGAATTTTTAATAATTGTATTATTACTTATAGTATTATTATATAAAAATACAAAATATAAATAATCTATCATAATACAATAAGTATTTGATACTTTAAAATAATATCTTATATTAGTATCAATTTTGTTATTATCAGATTTAAAACTATTATTCACAGTTATAACAGATGCTTTAAACTTTACTATAGGAGCTGTATTAAGTTAAAATCAAGACAAGAGTAATTAATCAATTATATTTGAATCAAAAAAACTTTCACTAGCTAAATAAAACTATCTGATTTATAAAAAGAAACTTCTTATAATCTTTGAAAATCATATCTTGAAAATTAAAAATTCATAATAATCACAAATTATATCTCTTTAGAATATATTAAAATATAATATAATCTTTTCTAGAAACAAGCTTATTAGCTAAAAACTTTACAAGTCAGTAACTTTGAAGTTAAATATAAATCTGATAAAGATAATATAGTTACAAATACATTTTCTTACTAATTATATCTAATTAATATAATAATAATTATTACTAATCTTATTGATAAAGAAGAATTAATTAAGAAGTATTAGAAAAATATATACTTTATAAAATTTATAAAGTCTTAAAGAATTTTAATAGTATAATATTCAAGTAATAAATCAAAATGAAAAACTTTGAGTTAAAAGAAGAATTATTATATTTAAAGAATATTAATCATCTAGCTATTTCAGATAACAAGATCTTGAAAACAAAGATTTTATTTGAATTTTATGATATATCAATAGCAAAATATATTAGAATTGACAAAATTTATACAATAATTTCTTAATAGTTTTATTAGTCAAAGATAAATAAAAGTATTTAAAAATATATTACTAGTTATAAATCTTATAAGCACAATAAAAATAATAATTAATAGCCTTTAGAATTACTTCAGCCATTCATTATTTCAAAATATAGATAGAAATATATTATTATGAATTTTATAATTTAATTTTTAACTATCAAGTCTGAATATAATATAATAGTTATATTTATAGATAAGTTATTTAAAAGAATATACTTTATACTAATCATAATAATAGTAACAGTATCTGCTACTACTAAGATATTTTTTGAAAATATTTTTAAATTATATAACTTATTCATAGTTATAATATTAGATAAAAATACTAAATTCACAAGTTGCTTTTAAAAGTCTCTTTTTAAATAGCTTAAAATAAAATTGATAATATTAATTGCCTTTCACTCTTAAACAGATAGTCAGATAGAAAAACTTAACAAAATCTTGAAAGAGATATTGAGAATATATACAATATATTAATAAAACAGATGAGATAAAAATTTAGCAGCTATAGAATTTGCTTATAATAATAGTAAAAATACTTTAATAAGTTATATATCTTTGAATTAGATTATGAACAAGCATCTCATATACTAATCAATATCTTGTCCTTATAAATAATATTATAGTCTTACAAGATTTTATGAAATATTAGAATATCATAATCAAAATTGCTAAAGATTTGCTATTAGAAGCACAAGAAAGATAGGTAAAATATACAAATTAACATAAAAAATTTGAAGAATTCAATCTTGAAAATAAAGTTTTTTTTTTACTCATAACATAGAATCTCTAGTTAATAAATAAAGGATAACCAAGAAATTTATATCAAAGTTTATAGACCTCTTTGAAGTCATTATAAAAATATCTTCTGTCACTTATAAATTATAATTATCATATAATATAAAATTATATCTGGTATTTTATATTTTACTATTAAGAAAATATAATTCAGATGATAAATATAATAGATATTAATCATCATCAGTAATTATTACTTCTGATAATGAAAAAGAATATAAGATAGAAAATATTCTTGACAAAAGAATTCATTATTGCAAATACTAATATCTTATTAAATAGCTTGGTTATTCTCTTTATGATATAACATAAAAATCTCTTAATAACTTAAAAAATATTAAAAAGAAGATTAAAAAATTATATACTTGAATACAATAAGGATATTATACTTTAAGTAAAGAAGTATATAATAATTTTGATTAGATTATTTTTCTTTAATTTAGATCTTCATTTTATGTTATTTATATTATAAATTAGCTTTCTATTATATTTTTAAGAAGATTAATTTTATTTTGGATATATAAATAATTATTATATATTTAATATATTAGATTTAATATATTATTATACAAATAATCACTATATATATCTATATTACTAATTTAAATTATTAATATTTTTAATTAGATATTTCTTTTAATAATTCTTTATATTTTTACTTATTTTTCTTATTTATTATTTATAATTATTTATCATATTATTACTTATTAAATTATAATTAGTTATCTTTCAGAGATGTAAATTAAGTTAATTAATTTATTAAATCTATATGTAATTTAAATTATAAATTCATATTAATTTATTTATATTTTATATTCATTTCTTTTATAATAAATATGATCTTTCTGTTCTGTACTTTTACTTTAGATCTGAATATTTTTAAATAATAAAAATAATTATAAATTATAAAATTAAAACTGTTTATATCATATTTTATCTTGTTTATAATTATTAATAAAATAATCTTATATAAAAATAATATTATTACAGATATACTTTCTTACTAATCATATCTAGTCAATATAAAAGTTATTATTATTAATCTTATCAACAAGAAAAAGTTAATTAAGAAATATCAAGAAGATAAATATTTTGTAGAAATATATGAAGTATTGAAGAATTTTAATAATATAATACTCAAGCAATAAATCAAAGTAAAGCATTTTGAATTAAAAGAAGACTTGCTTTATTTAAAAAATATTAGTTATCTAGTTATACCTAATAACAAGATATTGAAAGCAAAGATTTTATTTAAATTTTATAATATATTAATTATAAAATATATTGAAATAAATAAAATATATATAGTAATATTTCAATAATTCTATTAATTCAAGATGAATAAAAGTATTTATAAATATATTATCAATTATAAATTATATCAATATATAAAAGTAATAATTAATAATTCTTAGAATTACTTTAGCCTCTTGCATATCTAAATATAGATAAAAATATATTACTATAGATTTTATAATTCAATTTCTAACTATAAAGTCTGAATATAATACTATAATTATATTTGTAGATAAGCTATTAAAAAGAGTATACTTTATATTTACTATTATAATAATTACATCTAAATTACAAAAATTTTCTTTAAAAATATTTTTAAACTATATAATTTACCTATAATTATAATATTAGATAGAGATATAAAATTTATAAGTCACTTCTGAAAGTTATTTTTTGAATAATTAGATATTAAATTAGTAATATTAATAGTCTTTCACTTACAAATAGATAATCAAACAGAAAGATTAAACAAAACTCTGAAAGAGATACTTAGAATTTATTAGTAAAATAGATGAGATAAAAATCTAGCTTATAATCTTTCTAATTATATTATAATATATTAGAAAAATTCATACAAAAGATTTAAGATATATAGTAATATTATTTGAAATAGAATTTATACAGAAAACTAATTCAAAACAGACAAGATTATAATATTTAAAACTTATTCTTTATTTATTATTATATGATTATTATTACAGAAATAGCATCTTTAAATAATAATTTAATATTATATAAAATTAATAATATAATAAATATAAATTAATAATAGATAATACTTATATAGTAGTTTCTCTAAAAGATACTTATTAATAAATAAATAAAGAAATAAATAATTATAAATGAAATATATAATTATAATAATATGCTAGTTAAATTAATAGAACAAGAGAAAAGAGAAATTTTACTAAGAAAATTATCTATAACTAAAATAGCTCAAGTATATCATGTGACTTTATGAGATAATTTTTGTAATATAGTATCACATATAATGCAGTATATGATGTAGTAATAATCTGTAAGAGAAAATTAAATTTGTTATATAGCTAATGTAAAATTTGCTTATAATAATAGTAAAAATACTCTAATTAGCTATATATCCTTTAAATTAAATTATAAATAAATATTTCATATACTTATCAATATTTTATTATTACAAAATAATATTATTATCTTATAAAATTTTATAAAGTATTAAAATACTATAATAAAAACTATTAAAGATTTATTATTAAAAGTCTAAGATAGACAAAATAAATATATAAATTAATACAAAAGATTTAAAGAATTCAATCTTGAAAATAAAATTTTTCTCTTTACTTATAATATAAATATTTCAGTTAATAAATAAAGAATAATTAAGAAGCTTATATTGAAATTTATTAGATTTTTTAAGATTATTATTAAAATATCTTTTATTATTTACAAACTATAACTATTATCAAATATGAAATTATACTTAATATTTTATATATTATTATTAAAAAATATAATTCAGATTATGAATATAATAGATATTAATTACTATTAGTTATCATCACTTTAAATAATAAAGAAGAATATAAAATTAAATAATATTTTTAATAAAGAATTTAATATTATAAACTCCAATATCTTGTTAAATAGCTTGATTATCTTCTCATAATATAATATAAAATTTTTTGATAACTTAAAAATACCATGAAAAAGATTAATATTTTTAAGAAATTATATACTTGAATATAATAAGAATATTATACTTTAAGTAAAGAGATATGTAATAATTTTGATTTAATTATCTCTCTTTAATTTAAATCTTTATTTTATACTATCTATATTACAGATTAGTTTCTGTATCACTTTTATAAAGATCAATTTTATTCTGGATATACAGATAATTATTTATATATTTAATATATTAAATTTAATATATTATCATATAGATAATCACTATGTATATTTATATTATTAATTTAAATAATTAATATTTCTAATTAGATTTTTTTTAATAATTCTTTTATATTTTTATTCATTCTTATTTATTATTATTTATATTATTATTTATTAATTATTGAATTATAATTAATTGCTCTTTGAAAATATGAATTAAGATAATTAATTCTGTTTAATTATATATATTTTTATTAAATTAATTATTTATATTTTATATTTATTTTATTTTTTATAAATATCATAATTCACATTCTTGGATATCCAGATATGTTACATTCTGGGCTTATAAAACTTGATTTATATCCAGAAAGATACATTATCTGGTGATGGATATATAATTAGGAGAGTACTGTATAATGGGAGTACTGATCATAAGGAGTATTCTATATAGCGTTAATAATTAAATTTGGTAATGAGAAATCTATATATTATAAAATTTGGATTAAAAAAAATTAGTTTTTGATAATGATCAGTATCTCTCATTTTTCATTTTTTTATATCTTTTTGCATCTACTTGATAAGAAAAGTTTGGAAAATTTATATATATTTAATGAGATTAATAATCTGAATAAATTTTAATAATAAAATATGTGAATAAAAAATTCTGTTCTTAAAACCAAAAAAAAGATCATAAATAATGTGTAAAAAACTCTCAATTTTAACCTATTTGAAGAAATATTCAATAGAAAATGTGCATGTAACTGCCAATGAGTTTAATATCAAGTCAGTACAAATTAGAAAATAGAAAAAAAACAAGACTTTACTTATGAATATCTGGTCTCAAGTTAGATGACTTAATATAGAAATAAAATCCAAGTATCCTGAACTCAAAAATGATCTTGAAAAATGAATTAGAGATCTTTGATCACAACTCAAAGAAGTATCATGAAGTATGATTCAAACCAAAGCAAAAACACTTGCCAGATCTCCCTCTTTTAAGGATATATATCTTAGTATTAACCAATTTAGCTTTAGTAACAAATGGTTAGATGGATTTTTGTACTGTTATCAATTAAATAATCACTATTAAACAACTATAGTATAATATTTGCCTGAAAATCTTGAAGAAAAATAATATAAATTCTTGGTATTTATATTATATCAATGAATATAATTTGATTATTCAGCTTCTTTGATTGGTAATATGAATAAAACTTCTGTATCTTTCAACCTTCTAAGTCAAATAATGATTGATGAAATTGATGCTCATACAATTAGAATTCATATCTGTGGATATGAAAAATCAAATTTTACAGTTATTTTAGCATGCATAGTTAATAGTAAAAAATTATCACTTATAATTATATTCAAGCTGGCTAAAGTTTCACACAATCAAGAATTTCCATTAGGTGTAATAATTAGAATTAACAAAAAAGGATGGATAAATGAAGAAGAAATACTATTTTGGATTGAGAATATGTGAAATACTCAGACATCATTGTCTGTTAATCCCTGGTTTCTTTTAGTATTGAATTCTTTTGCTGAATATCTAGTTGATTCTGTCAAATAATATTTTGATAAAAAAGTAACTAATATTGCAGTTATTCCTGATAGATTAACTTTAAAACTTCAATCATTAGATATTAAATTAAACAAATTATTCAAGGTAAAGATAATTTATTATAAAAGTATAATACTTCAAACTGTTTTTATCTCATCTTATTTTTTTATTAATACAGATATATTAATAATATAATACTTGGATGACTAAAAAAGTTCATCAACTTACTTCTGCTGGTCATATTCAACATTTTGCATATTTTGTCATTGTATAATAGGTTAAAATTGCTTGGAAAAGTATAGATTCAAAGATAATTTCTCAATTATTCAAATGCTATAGTATATCTAATATTGAAATAAATCTGAAGAATATTTAATCTTTGATTATGATTAAATAACTATGATTAATCAAAGAGATATTTTTTACAGATTTGAAGAAGAAGATAATATCAGTAATAATGAACTTGGAATTGGAATAAGTTCAAATACTGCTTCTAATATTATAAATAATAGTAATATTAATAATTATATTGATTTTGGGATTTAGAAGAAAGTAATAGAGATATATTTGATAGTTATTATGAAGATAAAACTAATTATATAAATTCATGGCATAAATAAAAAAGCTAAATATTGAATAGTATATTTAAAAACCATTTATAAAAGATATTATATAATATTCTGGATACAGTACATTCTATCAATCTGAATATCAAGTAATATATCTGGGAATAAATTATGAGAGATATCTTATAATAGGGGTATCCAAGAATGTAAATTATGATATATATTTTTTGTTCTGTAAATTAACTAACTTTAGATCTGAATATATTTTAAAAAATAAAATCATAAGTTATAAAATTGAATTTATTTATATTATATTTTATCTTATTTATAATTATTAATAAAATAATCTTATATTAATCTTATTATATATATTTAATTAATTTATTTTTATTTTGATATTATTTTTAGTTTTATATTTATTTAATTATTAATTAATTAATAAGTATTTTTTAAAAATATTATTAATAAATAATTATATAATATTAATAATTTATATAATTTTAAATTATTATTAAATATATTTTTTTATTTATATTAATAAAATAAATTATTATATCTTTAATTTAAATTTAAATTATTTATTTTTAACTTATATTTTATATAAATATTTTATTAAATTTTAATATATTAAAAAGATTATAATTTTAATTATAATAAAAAAAATTAAAATTTTATTAATTAAATATATATATTTATTTTTATATATATACTGTATATATTAATCAGATTTTTTTATAGTTATTATATTTAAAAAGCAAATTAGATAATATAATTATAAAGAGATTTTTTTTAATTATAGTTAATCAATAATTAAATAATTAATATAAAAAATATAATTATAAAGAGATATAATTATAAAGAAATTTAATTATATTTATATAATTTTAATTTATTTTTATATTAATATATAATATATTTAAAAATAAAATTAATAATAAATAATTTAATAATTATTACTAATCTTACTAATTTTATTACTTAATAATAGTAAGTTATAATAAAAATTAATAATAATATAAAAAATATAATTAATAATAAAAATTAATAATAATATTGTTACCGTAGTGACATAAAATCCTTAATTCCTTAATCTTTTCTTAGTTATGAAATATTATATTTTATTATAATTTTATTTATTTTATAATTATCCCTATTTTCTATATTATTTATTATTATATTTATTATCATGTTTCTATTTTTGACATTATATTTTATTTAATATTCAGGATCTACATTTTTATTATCTTATAATCTGATATTCATATATATAGTAGAATAGTATAATAGAAAACTATTTTTAATTATGGTGGAACAGTTATACTTAGATAATGATCTTAAATGTCTTTTCATATTCTTTGACATCCTTCGACATTTTTTCATGTCCTTTCACATCTTTCTACATCTTTTAATATCTTCTTATGTCTTTTCATATCTTTTAATATCCTTTCACATACTTTGACATTCTTCAACATTCTTTAATATCTTTTAATGTACTTTAATATAACCTATTCATAATTAGTTATACTATAATATTTTAGTTATATCTTGTATATTAGATAGTATTAGTTAGTAATACTATAGTAATTTTTGTATCTGAAAAATATATAAAAGAACCTGCTATCCCAGCTGAAATAAACAGTTTTCAAAAAAATTGTTTGGAATATATAAATATAAATTATACTAATATCCTTTCTTGGTTTTGAAGAATTGTTTGAAAAATATAATTTTTATACTAGTACCCTTTCTTTCACTTGGTTTTATTCCTTTGATTATATAAAGTTGATTTGGATTTTTAGATTAATGTTATATTAATTTTTGATTTATTTGATATTGTTTTAAAAGTAAAAGATCTCTACTATAAATAAGTCACACCTTTTGTTTTATTTCTTTTATTGTTTTTGAGAGTAAATGACCTCTACTATAAATACGTCATACTCTTTTATTTAATTAGTTATTTGGTTTTTGTATTTTATTTTTATTTTTATTTTAGTTATAGCCTTCTTTGATTAATAGTTTATACTATTTAATCAATCAAATCTTGAATCATATCAATTACTAGTAGCTTCACTCAGATAATCTTTATAATTTCTTTGATTTATTTTATTCTTTCTTTATTTTATTA